>APFE031022850.1:0-76518 GCA_000404065.3 Pinus taeda | reverse complement strand
TGCAAAAAGAGTTCTAAAGTACTTGAAGGGAACTCAAGACTTTGGACTCAAGTATACATAGGTGGGCGACTTCAGCTTGATTGGATACTCTGATTCAGACTTCGATGGAGACAAAGAAACTGAGGTATCTACTGCTGGTTATGCTATTAGTCTTGGATCAGGAGCTGTCTCTGGGAGATCACGTAAACAATCAGTTCCAGCAGATTCCACAACAAAGGCAGAATATGTGGCAGCAACTGAGGCAACAAAAGAAATTGTGGCTCAGGAAAATTCTAGAAGATTTGCAGGTAAAACAAGTACATTCGACTCCACTCATTATTGACAATACCTCGGCAATAAAGTTGGCCAAGAACGCAAAGTTCCATGATTGAACGAAGCACATCAATACGAAATACCATTTGATTCGACATCATGTTGAGGCCAAAACAATCCATCTTCGCCATTGTTCCACTAATGAGTAGATTGTAGACATCTTCACCAAAGCGTTTGGAAGAGAAAAGCTTGAAAGATTCAGAACGATGCTTGGACTCACCAACATCCCTTCAGATTAAGGGGGGGAATGTTGACACCTAATCATAGGGATTGGGTGAACAACTGTAAATAGTGTAAATAAATAATAGAGAAAATGGAGAGTCATTAGGGGATGAAACTCAACAGTCACTTCCTCATGTATATAATAATGAACAACCTAAATGAATAACATAATCTCATTTGAGGAGTTACCTCCTGGCCTGACAGATTCTCACACTAGAGGGTGGTCAAATATTTATGGTGGAATCCAAGCTTTGAAAGGATCTGTTGAAGCCATGAGGCTTCTTGACTTGCTGTGATGCAGGAAAGTGTTCCTTCTGCGGACAGAGGCAACCCCTCTAGCCCTAGAGTCGGTCTAGTCACAACAAAGACAGATCAACAATTGATTTCCTTAAACAGTGATTGTTGGAGGCCTTCCTCAACCGGTGGTCGATGAAGTTCCGTTGGGCTGCTCTAGCTTCCGTTTCCTTCTCCTCAATGAGTGATCTAAAACAATGCAAAGAAAATACAATAAAGCACGTAACCGGAAAACAACAATGATCTATTTACTCACAAAGTCAAGAAGTCATGAGCTATCAAGTAAATTACATACAAGACATAAGAAAACATCATTGATTGTATTAATAATGAAATGAGAGCAAGCTTACAACCGAGTCTTGACATTACAAGCCTTCTTAGAGGATCCAACCAATATGTTTCTCAAGCATTCACTCTGCAAGGATGAATCTCCCAACATACAATGTCTCTCTCTCACTCATAAGCTTTAACACAAAGTTAAGGGCACTCCACAACCTTCCACAAGCTATCAACAATTTCACACTTGTCACACCCACACCAGCTATCTATCAAACTCAAAAGTACTAACAACACTGCTCAACCAAAGGGATTGCTAACTAACTGATCATATCAAAGGTGAGTGCTTTAATAGGAGAAGGAGTCTCCATGAAAGGTGGAAGAGAGAGCTCATCCTCAAGGAAGATAGCACAAATGACAGAACTGCCATACCAGAGGAGGAAAGGCGACACAAACTGTGCCAACAACCAGGTCTGGAGACATCCAGAAGGCCGACTGTTGAAGCAAATTCGCCCAATCTGTATTGTTGCAGGACATAAACTGATAACTCGCGACTGCATCGCAGTGGGCAATGCACACAGACTCGTCGTTGCAAGACACAACTGATAACCTCACGCCGGGTCTAGAAATCCGAATGTCGCGGGAAACAGATGTACACCGGCGACGGAGTCGCGATGAGATTGTTATGGACATGGGAATGTCGCGTATATTAGGGGTTACTAGCGATGAGGCAAAAACTTAAGGGATAAGGGCCATGTGCAGCAACAAAGAGCATTTGCTTAATCTTCTTGTATCAGTGGGAAGATATGAACATGTTAATTTGACACATGACACAATAGGACTGAAATGAAGACAGTGACAAATTACTATGTAACACTTGCATTAATTGTTGCTTGGTACTTTGCTTCTATGGAAGAAAGAGCAATAGCTTGTTGTTTCTTACAAAGCCCAAGTGACAAGTTTGGAACCAAGAATGAAAACATAACTTGTAGGAGAGTTTTGATCATTAGGGATGTTGACCCAGTCAAAATTAGTGAAACCAAACAACAAAAGAGCGCCCCTTTAATTATAATTTATCTCAAACTAAACTGTACCTTGGATATATTTGTTGCATTCCAATGGCTCTCATGGGATGTTTGCATACATTGAGCAACAAGAACATCAACGAAGGAAATGTTAGGATGGGTATGAGTCAAATACAAAAGGCTACCAAGTACAAGGTGGCATCTACTGCAAAGGTACTATAGGTGGCAGCAAGTTTGACTTCATACATGAAGGGAGATGGGGCCAATTTACGATCCATGTGAAAGCAGTGAAGAAGGTCACACACATACTTAGACTGGAAAAGGGAAACTTCTTTCTTAGTTTCCAGTACTTGGAGGCCAAGGAATTATTGCAAATAACGTAAGTCTGTCATTTTGAATTTCTTCTTAAGGGTAGATTTTACATGATTTAAAAGTTTGGGATCACTAGTAGTGAACATAAGGTCATCAACATAAAGAATAAGTATTATGAGATGGTAGTCTACTTTCTTGTTATAGACATTGGGGTCAAAGTGACATCTAGAAAAGTCAGTGTCAAGAAGAAAGCTATCCATTTTAGTATAACAATCCTGAGGAGCTTGCTTAACACCACAGAGATTTCTTAAGGTGGCAAACAAGGTTAGAGTCATTCTGAACATAGCCAGTTGGTTGCCATGTAAATTTCCTCTTGTGACTGCCCTTGCAAGCAGGTGGATTTAACATCTATCTGATGGACCTCGCATTTATGTGAGGCAACAAGGGCTAGAACAAGGCAGATAGAATTCATTTTGGCTATGGGGACAAAGGTTTCATTATAGTCAATTCCTTCATCTTGAGAAAACCCTTTGGCAACTAATCAGGCCTTGTGTTTTTCAACACTTCCCATCTAATGTATACTTGGTTCTATGCACCCATTTGCATCTGACAAGTTTACTTCCTTTTGGAGAGGCATTGATGGGCCCTTGCAATGGGCATCTTGTATGCCCATCTACAACACCATTTATCCCTAAACACATACAATTTGACCTTCCTTGATATGCATTTTGGTTGTTTTACATGTTTAATTATGAGTTGAACTACTCAAATAGTATGGTCATGCTCATAATTTGGTCTGTTTTTGCCATTTGGTGCAAATAGTGCATTAAATATGACAGGATGTTATGAAAGGCCTTTGACCAACATCCTCGCAAGAAATCAGGGATCTTGCTCTTGAGGTAACTAATACTCAACTGAGATTGCTCAAATTCACTCAAGGACACCTCATCCAACTGTAGATCAGATCTGGCTAGCGTAGTTACTCCAAAAGATAGGGTCCCCTAGTCTCAGAGTTTTGGGAGGAATCAACCCACCTGTCAAGGGGGTTGTTTCCTGTTCTTTATGTATAAAAAGTCAATGTGAAACCCAAAAGAGTTAGTTTTTGCTGTATTCTTGCTTTTAGTCTCAAGAAACTTTCAGCTGGTTAGACTTATTGGATTATATATTTTGTTGTCATTTAATGGAAAAATTCTTCCGCTCAGTTGGTTGCTAGTGATCCTCTTTGGTTTCTTTGAGTACTTTGGGGAGCGTCCACCCAAGGGACTCTAAGAAACTTCCTGTATCATGCTTTATTTACATTTTTCTCTTCACAAATTTGTCATTTATTCACAATTTGTTGTTACAATAATTTCTAGAAATACGATTTATTTACCTTCCTGTAGAAGACTAATTTTATGACAGTCACTTTTCTGAGTGTAGATTTGACTTGCACCAGTTGTTTTAGGTTAATCAAGTAATGTGAATAAGTATAAATGCAATCCATTTCCTTCCACAACTTTCTTTAACTCTGTGTGAGTTTCCTGTAGCATTGTAGAGTTTCCTGTAGGTCTGCAACCGTTCTTGTAGAACAGTACAAAATTTTGTTTTTTTCAGCATATTTTTCACTTACCAATGCATATCCAGTCCACAACATAACTTTTGGCACCAAGCAATGATGTTCAACAAAGGGGAATTAGGATTTAGATAGCCTTTCCTCAATTCTTGTTAATGCTTTGTGTGCTTCCTTCGTGATTTGAATTTTGATTTCTGCAATTTGATTAGATAGCAATATTTCCTTTTTATTCGCAATAGCTTGTTTTCTTCAAGTTGATTAAGCTGCAATCAGTAGAATAAAGTTTATTTCAAGCACTGGTTGGATATTCTTGCAATTAAGGTTAAGCAGATATCTCAGTTTTAGTAGGTGGCAGCCATGAATTGTTAGGAAACTTCCCCTTTACCTAAATAATCAAAGTGAGACCGAATGTGCCACTTGCCCCACCATTAGCAAGGATATTTAATGTATATAGTTGCACAATAAGGAAAAGGAATGTGGCTTGCACACATAGGGCACAATGCCTATGAAGTTTGTACCAACCCTGGGTTGGTGATTAAAGTTGGATGCTAGCAGCTATTGGGGGGCAACATTCTTGCTGCAAACCTGAAGCCCAACAAACACAAGATCCTAAGTATTGTTCACTATTAAGGAATGATATTCCTTGACGTTTGTGCCATCTTCTGTTCCCAACTTTTCTGTTAGTTGTCATATTTTGGTTTATTCTTCATATGATGACAATTCTGATGAAAATCCACTGCTATCTACTCACCTTCCTCCAATTGGGTTAATTGAACATAAATTTGCACCAACATTTTCCTAAATGGGTCCATACAACATGAGAAGTAGTTGGTGATCTTGTCATTCTACATATTAGTGTCATGCACAAGACCATGTTTTGTTGAATATAGTATCAATGCCACCGCTCACACAAGCAAATCAAAGATAAATACACCAGTGTTTGATGTTGTTAAAACCCTCGAAGAGGGAATAATCCATAGCCTTAGCCAACACGGTCACTTGAGGCAACATATATTTGTAAGAAAAATATTTTACGTAAATATATCTTGCAATTGATCTTTAGCAAATGGCCCTTTATGATCTTTAAATAGAGATCATGGACCAATTGAGTGTTAAGCCACATATCAATATAGTTGTTTGTATCAAGGAGAATATGAACTATCAAATCACTTAATTTTATAACATATTGTGGCTGTTGTATAACATAACTACAAATGCTAACTAGTGCACATTAAAGAAACACACTTTACCTAAAGATACATTAGACCAAGTTCATTTTAACTAATTCATAAATATCTAAATATTCTACCAATCATCATGTACTTCTAATATGGTTAAGGCCATATTATTTATTTTTATATTGTATTGCGAGGTATGGTTAAGGCTGACCTAGTCAAACTTGATATGTGGGCCTAGTGACACTCCTGCGTTGCATGCTTTTGTTTTGTGGATGCCTCCTCTTTCAAAGGAACTGTTACCCACCAAAAGTGTGTGACCCCATAGGAGAAAATTTTCGCCCATCATCATCTCTAGCCAATCGACCAACAACCCCTGACAACTACTAGTAGTCGATGACGATGTGCCATTCATGTCTAATCCACTTGCATCAACCATTTGTTTCCTCGCCCATTTGGTAAGAGCTGATGTTGGATGGTGGTCTTTTGATCAAAAGTTACTTTATTCATTTTTGCAATCATGTGCTTATGCTTGTTGGTATATGGGATTTGACATGGATTATGGGGTAACTTGGAAGGGAAAGGGTTTGTAACCGTGATCTTGTTCCCTCACTTTAAATGGGGAGTTAATCGTTAACCTTGGTGAAGCTGGACCTCCCCTAATGGCCCAATGGGTATAGGAGGGTTGTTACACACCAAAAGTGGGTGACCCAATAGGAGATTTTTTGTCCTAGATATCTCTTCAGCCGACAGCCACCGATGTAGCCAATATATTGTGCCATTTAATTTCCGCTCCTTGCATTAATTGTATCTCCCCTTGCCCATTTGTTGAAAGTTTATGTTAGAAGGTGGGCATTCCAACCCAAAATGTATGTTTTTCATTGTGCAATCAGGTGCTTATGCTTGTTTCTTTTTGGGCATCTTGGGCATGGATTATTGGGTGACTTGGAAGAAGAAGGGTTTTGACTAGGGTTTTGTTTCCTCACCTTAAATGGGGGGTCAATCCTTAATCCTAGTCCTGTGGGATCTCCCTTATTGGCCTATGGCTTGAGGAAGGGCACTACTTGGGAAACCCCGATTTTAATAGCGTGGTCCCATTTTCTCGTTCCACATTTTTCACTCCCTTTCGCACATTACAATCACTATTTCATCATTTTCCTTCTCTGGGTCCACATGACTATTGGGCCCACAAGGTACTACATACACCTTCGCCTTGTACACATGTTTGGGTCAAGCTTGGAAATGTTGCCCCAAAGGTTGATGCAGCTAAAATTATGTTAAAAGCATATCATGGCCACAAGCAAGAAACAAAAGAAACAAATATTATAAAATTCAAAGGATGGTTGGGACATTTAATATAGCATGCGGGGAAAAGCCAAGCATGAGCTCTACCCCTTATTATGGCCATCACCTTGGTTCCTAGGGCCCCATGAGTGCGTCCACATCATTAAGGAACCCATGCACATCTCAACCCCTAGTGGCGATGAACTGCCCCACCTTAAGGGGGTAATGTTAAAATTGGAAACTAGGGCCAAATTCCACTTTGGGCAACTCTTTTGAAGAATATAATTGTGGCATTGAATTCCTCTTTTTGAAACGACCAAAATCGACCTAAAATTACTAAATTTGGATAATGAAAAATATTTGTTTGAAAGCAAGCCCACACGTGTAATTTGTTAAGGTTGACTTGGGGTAAATTAAACAAAGTGACACCCTCTCCATCTCTTATAAATAGATGTGACCTCCATCCCCATTAGGGACATCCACAACTCATATTTCTTCTCTCTGAAGTTGGCTGTTGCCCTAGGAGATCAAGCAAGGAGGATGAAGAGCATGTTTTAGGCTATTTTTGTTTCTTATGCAGGTCTGAGTCATTGCAGGAGAAGGCCGCATCCTTAAGGAGACCTTCCCTATATCAAGCCGCATTTATGGAGGGTACTTTCAGCTAGGCTGCAAGCCTTATTCCTCTTGTTTGATGGCCAATAACTTACAATAGGGAGCCGCAGGACTGAGGAGCTTAAACAAAGGTGGTCTTGGGGAAGTTTAGAGGCCTAGAAGGAGGCTAGACAACAACAAGTTGAAGCAACTTACCTAGGAAGGAGGGTTGCAACTATTGACACAAGATCTGGGCAATTTGGGCTCTATGACTACATGCCCTAATTGCATACATTTTACTATAGAGTTCTTCATCTCAATGAACAAGTTTGATTGCTCATTCTTACTGCTTTGGGCTCATTATAATCAACAAAGCAGGCTGCATTAATCAAATCAGGACCGAGCTCCTTTTGGAGGCCATTTTGTAGCTGCTTTGAATACTGTTGACCACTGGTTAGCGCTAAGTGTTAAAATTGGAAACTAGGGCCAAAATCCATGTGGGTCATCTTATTTATGGTAACTGATATTTTTCTTAGATTCCTCTCGTTGAGAGGTGTAGGATTGATCTAAAGATCATCCGATTTCGACATGTATTCATGGAGATATGAATTTATTTGTGTTATGGGACAATTTGTCAAGATCGGCCAACAACCAAATTGCCCCCACTTATCCTCCACGTTTTAATATAAATAGAAGAGGACTTTAAGTCATTTGTCACACACACTCTTGTGATCTCTCTTCATTCTGTTTTGGGTTTGATGAAGATGAGATCTAGAGGAAGTGTTCTAGGTGATACGCTGCCCTAGAAGCTGTGATGGAGAAGGCTCTATGCTGTCATGGAAAAGGCTCTACGTTACCCTAATGGAGAAGCCTAATGCAGCCATGGAAGAAGCCTTATTGTTATCACGGAGAAACACCTATGCTGGCATGGAAATAAGCCCTAAATGTTGAAATGAAGAAGCCCTACTTACAGTTAAGAATATGCCCTAAATGCTATTCTAATTGAAACGTAGTCATGAAGGATAGATGCTAAACTCTGTCATGAAGTCTTGATGCTAGACACTGTCATCCTAATGCTAAACGTTGTCATGAAGAGATCCTAATGCTAAACATTGTCATGAAGGATCTATCCTACCCTAGCTGCAGTAAGGAAGTAAACACAGTCTCCTAGCCGCAACACTTAAGGCAACAAGAAGGGACACTTATATACATCAATAATACGCTGTCTTAGGCCGCATTCATAAAGGGTTTAGATGCAGCAAGGGGAGGCCCTTGACAAGCCGTAACGCAATCAAGAAAGAGATGCATACACAATCCATGAAAGAATCTAAGCCGCAGTTAAGGAGGGTGGTATAGGTAGCTCAAGGAGGCTCCAAACAACAACGTTTAAATAGGCACTAGGACGTAGTCATTAAAGGCCTCAATCCGTAGTTGAGGAGGATTGTTCGAGGTAGACCTTACACGGTATCTATAGGAGGAAGGTCACAGGCAGTTAGTTGCTGTCTTGAAAGAAGTCTTGCACAGTCATCTAACCACTTGCTGTTGGAGACACCATGGTTATGTTTTGGTATGATATCCTAGGCATAAGTATCTTATAAGAAGAAGCTATGGGGTTGCTGTTTGAAGGATGAATGGATCACTGCATGAACGGGACCTGTTGAAGGAGTCTGCTACTATAGCCTAGCTGCTCTGCTAGGTTGTAAGCCATAACAAGCAACTAAGGCTGGTATGCATTGAGTGTGTGATGGTGCAACATAGTGCATAGTAACAATATGCAGAATATAGGTGATAATGAGGATGGGTGTTGCATGGTGCAACATGGTGCAACACAATGATGATGGGCATGGATGTATAGCAGCAGCAAGAATGTATTGCAGCAACATGATGATGATGCATTGCCGTATGCATTTGGGAGCAACATAGTGTAATGAAGGGTACAACATAGTGCAATATGAAGGATGCAACATAATGATGATGAAGAACATCTTGATGGGTGTAGCATGATGATGAGGTGCAACGCAGTGATGGGTGCTGCATGGTGATGGAGTCACCTTGGAGGATCAGTTGAAGCAATATGCCTTCACCTGAGTTTAGATCAATTTCCTCATGTGTTATCTTCATAGAGAAGATCTCTGCTCTTATTATGACAAAGTCAAAATGTTGACTTTTGATGTATATTTACTATCTCTCTCTCTGTGTTGAACTATTGAAGAATATAAGAAGAATTGATCAAGGGTTTCCCCACATTGGGGTTTGTCCTTGGCTGACGCTACATCTTGTGTCCTCTTGTCTTGGCTTATTTTATGATGTTTATGTTTATGTTCTCTCTGCAATTTACTATCATGCTGATGTGATTGCTAATCTGGAATTGATATTGAGCTAAATGAAAAATTTGAAATAAATTGCTCTAAGCATAGAAGATACAAAAATTAACATGGTATTAGAGCTAAGGCGAAGACAAAGCCCAAGCAAGAATGAAAGAGCAATCACCAAAGACAGTTGGAAAGGACAAAAAGCCTCAATGGGTTCCTCATCCCTTGTCAAATTCACTAAGGGTGAAGTCGAAGCAGAGAATATTATCTGAGTGGCACAGCGGAAGCATCTGATGGCCTACGTAAAGATCACTTCAATGGGAAGTTTAGATCTACGGGTGGAAGGAAAGGTAGATGCCTTGCTTGCAATAAGTTTGGCCATTATGTGAGGGAGTGTCCGAATAGAAGGGACACATCACATGATGATGATAACAATCATTCCATGGGCATCTTCAATGATCAAAGGAATGACAGGTACAATGGCAAAAGGGAATGTAGGTTCATTAAGGAAATGGCCAACTCTTCAAAGAAAGTAAGGAACTCCAGGTATGAAGAATCAAATGTTTTTTCTGATAAGCTAAAGGAGTATTATCTTATATTGGCCCTCTCCACTACTCCTCCAGACTCTTTGAGAATCTGGTTTATGATAGTAGTGCTTCAAGGCACTTCATCGGATAGAAGGAAGCTCTCTCTAATTTGATAGAGAAGGAAACAATCATGGAGATTATACTTGGAGTCAATGCTGCCTATCCCGGAAAGGGTGTAGGGAATGTTATCCCTCAATTGAATGAGGGTAACACGATTCATTTACAAGTTCTTTATGCACCTGATATCAAGAAGAACCTAGTGTCCGTTTCGGCAATGGAAGTCAAAGGTTTCAAGGTGACATTCATCAATGAAAAGGTACGTATTTGAAAAATGAATTTTTCAAGATGCTTTTATTCTTGGGTATAGGGTTGGCAATTTGTATCAAGTTGCAGGAAGTCCATTGGGTACCATGTCAGTTGACACATATCTTCTATAGCACCGAAGGTCTGCTTATTATGGGGCCCTACCTGATGTGAGTCAGATGGTGACAGGGATGCCTGAATTCAAGAAGAGCACAAAGGTACATGTTTGAGATGTACCGAAGGAAAACTTACAAGGGGACTGTTCTCCTCATGTAGCAAGACCTCAGATGTGGAACAACCTGAGGGGTTTGAGATTAATGATTGGGAATCTCATGTATGCAGGTGGAAGAAAACCCTCTATGGCTTGAAGCAAGCACCCCAGGGCTTGGTATGAAAGGATAAACAACTATCTGATAAAGCTGAGATTCACTAGGAGTGACGTTGATCCAAACCATTGCTTAAACATTGTGGATGACAAATCCTCTCATTTGCAAAAGTAAGAGGGAGTTGGATTTCGGATTTGGAATGGTGAACTACAAGCCCGTGAGTACCTCGATGAAGCCTAACTTTAAGAAGTTATGCGGTAGTGATGTCGGACCTGATTTGGGAAATGCCTTTGAGTTTCATAAAGTCATACTGGCATTGATGTTCTTGGTGAACTCCCATCCAAATATATGTTTTGCAGTTAGCATTTTGAGCTCATATATGGTTGAGCCTCATTGGATTGGTGCCAAGAATCGTTTGAGATATCTTTAGGGCACAACCTTTCATGGATTGAGATACACTGTCGGAAATGTGAAGCTGCATGATTATTCGAACACTGACTGGGCAGGCAGTGTGGAGGATTGCAAGAGCACTTCTAGGTGCTGGTTCTCTTTGAGATCTGCTTCGATATCCTAGAAGTCGGTTGCTTTGAGCACCGATGAAGCCGAATACATAGCTGCGAGTATGACCTCGTGTGAAGCTGTTTGGTTGTGGAAGCTCTTCAGTGAGTTGTTTGGACACGTATTGGATATCATCGTGATCTTCTGTGACAAACAGAGGGGGATTCGATTGTTGAGGAATCCCATGTTTTATGATCGCTCCAAGCATATAGACATCAGGTACCTCTTTATTTGGGATATGGTACATCAAGGATCAAGAAGGCTCCATCACATTGGGACTAATGTGCAAGTCGCCGACATTCTATCAAAGCCCCTGTGAAAGGACAAATTTGTGACTTTCTAAGAACGATTAGGAGTTGTGGAGAGACTCTCTCCTAAGGGTCCTGTATGATATGGACATTGACTTTGGGAGCTCCAAGGGCCTGGGGGTACTTCTTAGAGTGATGAGCAACCATGGGGTGAGTGATTTAGCCTTCCCCTAGTGGTCTTCTATGTAGGCAGGATGAGTGGTTCATCCTTCTCCTGTTGAGACACAATCGTAGGGTGAGTGGTTCAGCCTTCCCCTAGTGATTTGTTGTGTATAGGGTGAGTGGTTCAACCTTCCCCTGGGATACCCCTAGCGACATATAGGCAGGATGAGTGATTCGTCCTTTTCCTACTGAGACATCCTATCCATGCAGTTTGGGACTCATGGGAAGTACTTCTCATCTGGCCAATGAGTAGGGAAACAAGGATAGGGACCATAGTAGTACCGATGGACGCATCGTGTTACTATTGTACTCCCTATGCTAGGATGATATTGATTTGGGATCAGTTGGAACTGACTTTGGGTTAGTAAGAGTGGTATGATACACTCTCTTTGTTTGGAAATGATTTCATATCAGTAAGAGTGGTATGACACACTCTCTTTATTGGAACTGACTTCGGGTCAGTAAGAGTGGTTTGAGACACTCTCTTTTATATGGGGTTGACTTCGAGTCAGTAGAGGATGGTATGATACATTCTCGATCATTTCTTATTCTTCATAGTTCAACAGAGCAGAGTAGAGCAGTGCATGACACTGATGGCAGAGATAGTACAATCTGGCAGATGGATTAGCAGATGGAGTTCTCCCTAGTTGAGAGGGAGTGTTAAAATTGGCAACTAGGGCCAAACTCCATGTGGGTCATCTTAGTTATGGCAGTTGATATTTTTCTTGGATTTCTCTCATCGAGAGGTGTAGGATTGATCTAAAGATCATTCGATTCTGACATGTATTCATGGAGATATGAATTTATTTGTGTTATGGGACAATTCGTCAAGGTCATCTAGCAACCAAATTGCCCCCACTTATCCTCCACGTTTTAGTATAAATAGAAGAGGACTTTAAGTCATTTGTCACACGCACTCTTGTGATCTCTCTTCATTCTGTTTTGGGTTTGATGAAGATGAGATCTAGAGGGAGTTCCCTAGGTGATATGTTGCCCTAATAGGAGATGCCCTAGAAGCTATGATGGAGAAGGCTCTACACTGTTATGGACAAGGCTCTACGTTCCCCTAATGAAGAAGCCTAATGCGCCCATGGAAGAAGCCTTATTGTTATCATGGAGAAACACCTACGTTGGCATGGAAATAAGCCCCAAACACTGAAATGAAGAAGCCCTACTTTAGTTAAGAATATGCCCTAATTGCTGTTCTAATTGAAACACAATCATGAAGGATAGATGCTAAACACTGTCATGAAGTCCTGATGCTAAATGTTGTCATCCTAATGCTAAACGTTGTCATGAAGAGATCATAATGCTAAACGCTGTCATGAAGGATCTATCCTACCCTAGTCGCAGTGAAGAAGTAAACACAGTCTGCTAGCCACAACACTTAAGGCAACAAGAAGGGACACTTATATACAACAATAATACATTGTCCTAGGCCGCATTCATAAAGGGTTTAGATGCAACAAGGGAGGCCCTTGACAAGCCCTAACACAGTGAAGAAAGAGTTGCATACACAGTTCATGAAAGAGTCTAAGCCGCAGTTAAGGAGGGTGGTATAAGTAGCTCAAAGAGGCTCCAAACAACAACATTTAAATAGACACTAGGACAATCATTAAAGGCCTCAATCCACAGTTGAGGAGGACTATTCGAGGTAGACCTTACACGCTACTTACAGGACGAAGGTCACAAGTAGTTGGTCGCTGTCCCGAAAGAAGTCTTGCACAATCATCTAGCCACTTGTTGTTGGAGACCACATGGTTATGTTTTGGTATGATATCCTAGGCATAAGTATCCTATAAGAAGAAGCTATGGGGTTGCTGTTTGAAGGATGAATGGATCACTGCATGAATGGGACCTGTTGAAGGAGTCTGCTACTATGGCCTAGCTGCTCTGTTAGGTTGTAAGCCATAGCAAGCAGCTAAGGTTGGTATGCATTGAGTGTGTGATGGTGCATCGTAGTGCACAGTAATAATATGCAACATATAGGTGACAGTGAGGATGGGTGCTGCATGGTGCAACACAATGATGATGGGCATGGATGTATAACAACAACAAGAATGTATTACAACAACATGATGATGATGTATTGCAGTGTGCATTTGGGTGCAGCATGGTGCAATGAAGAGTACAACATATTGCAACATGAAGGATGCAACATAATGATGATGAAGAGCAGCTTTATGGGTGCAGCATGATGATGAGGTGCAGCGCAGTGATGGGTGCTGCATGGTGATGGAGTCACCTTGGAGGATCAGTTGAAGCAATATGCCTTCACCTGAGTTTAGATCAACTACCTCATGTGTTATCTTCATAGAGAAGATCTCTGCTCTTATTATGACAAAGTCAAAATGTTGACTTCTGATGTATATGTACTATCTCTCTCTGTGTGCTGAACTATTGAAGAATATAAGGAGAATTGATCAAGGGTTTCCCGACATTGGGGTTTGTCCCTCGTTGGTCCCACATCTTGTGTCCTCTTGTCATGGCTTGTTTTCTGATGTTTATGTTTATGTTCTATCTACAATTTACTGTCATGTTGATGTGATTGCTAATCCAGAATTGATATTGAGCTAAATGAAAAAATTGAAATAAATTGCTCTAAGCATAGAACATACCAAAAATTAACACTGAGCTTGTTTGCTATTATTTGAAGGCAGAATTGCATACTGGACTGGGTTGTTTCTTTGGAATTTGGACAATGGTACTGGTCATCATATTGGCATGTAAATCTTGACATTGATTGTACTCTCTCTCTCTCTTTGTTGAACATTTGATATTATTAATAAGAAGAATTGATCAAGGGTTTTCCCCATCTTGGGGTTTTTCATTGGCTTGAACCAAATTCTTGTGTCCTCTTGTCTCGACTTGTCTTCTGCATTCTTTGTTTATGTTCTTTCTTTAATTGCTATTAATGTGATAATGTTTTATGTTATTGCTAATGAAAGAAATGGAAATGAAAATTTGGCTAATATGGAACATTGAAGTAATTGACCTAACAAATAACTTGTTATCTAAAATTAACATGGTATCAGAGGCAAGTTAAGGACAAGCCCAAGCAAGAGTGAAAGAGAAAGAAATCACTAAGAAAAGTTTGTTGACAAGTCTCCATGATCTCTTTCCTCTACAAGTCTGAAGGTAAGACTACATGAAGTGGACTATGAATTCAATAAGAAAGAACTCACATACCTCAGCTTGCCAAATTGATTAGGAACAAAAGGAAAGATGAATTTCTATATTTTCTTTTGACTCTGGTAGTTGCTAAGTTCTTGTGTAATCTTTCGCTGTAATGATCTTACAAGGCCAAGATTTCCATTCGTCTTTCTAGGCAACCTTATGCAAGACCGAGTTATAACAAGGATTGCTTTAAGGCCCCTACATTTGGAGAATATGCGGGTTAAAAAGGCCAAGTTGAACAATGGAAGGAGCAAGGTTAGGCATGGAAGGATAACATGTTTGTTGGTCATATTGAAGCAACCACCATAGAGGATTCAAACTTGTGGTTCCTATGAGTTTCAGAGAGGGTAGAAAATAAGGTCACTTAAGTAAGGTCACATGGATTGAAAGGCTAGCAAGAGCACCATGAGGATATTTCAGCCCTATTCAAGGGAACCCAAAGGCTAATTTAACAACCCTCTCTTGATCAAACTTATTGGCAAGCAATCTGATGCTTCTGGCCATTATTACCTAGCCCTAATATCTACACCAAAGGTTGCTTCTAACACAGTTGTGAAGGATTAAAGGACCTTTCTAGTAACAAAAGAGAGACCATCAGATCTACATCTTTCACCGAATTTTTGAGCACCTTCACAACTCTGGTATAGACATTATAGTCGTTATTGAACAATGAATATATCAAAGTTTTGTGAAGGGGCTCTTCTTGTGTTGCATGGCATTCAAGGCCCTCCTATTTGGCAACCATTTCAACCCTAGAAGGAAGGAAAAACTTTTGTTCATGGTCCCCAATTACATGGCATTGTTTTATGCATATGATAGCCCGTAAAGGATAGTGGCCAAAAGAATTGAAATTCTGAGTCTACACCTGTGTAAATAATCAGGCCAAAATAAAAATTGTTGGAAGGATATTTCAAGCATGAAACTGTACATGATCTTCTGTATATACCTTCAAAATTCTGAACATACAAATAAAGGTTAGAAAAAAAAGAAACCTAGCACAATTTCATTTCAAGCCTCTGTCATAAAGGAAGAGGAGCTCAGACTTCTATGCATGAAGAAGCCTTATCATCTCATAAGTAAAGGTTGATCACTTGGACCCCAACATAAAAGGATTAAAGCAACTATACATCCTACAATGATAATAATATATGCTGACCTGTGGAGATAATATGAGTACGTGGGATATGAGATCCATGATGTGTATATTTTCGTACATATTTACACAGTTTAAGCTTCTTATATCAAATGACACAGTTTAAGCTTCTTATATCAAATGACTCGACCTATGGAGTTTTAATTTATTTATAGTGGCAATATTGTTGAATAAAAGTCTACACTAAAACCCTTCGATATAGACATCAATAATATATGGTTACATTGGAAAGGAAGAAAACTACAAGCATCAAGGAGTGGAAGCATTTGATATATTACAATAGTGTTGATCCTCTTTCAGTTTTGAGAAGAATCAGTCTCATTGAAATCTTCTACACAATCATTTACCTTGAAGCCCTATAGTAGGGTCATTGAAAGAAGCAGTGTTGAAGGTGTATAAATCTGTGAACATCTGGAGATTGTTTTATAATCAGATCTCCTTTATGACAAAGATCTCTTCTCTTGATCATATAGCAGATAACCTTTGGATCCCCCATTACCTAAAGAAGTATTCACATGCTTTTCATCTTCATCAACCAATGACAAGTATTAAATCCTTGAAGGTAGAAATCAGTTTTTCAATAAGAGTTCCATTGCCATATTCTTTTTGTATCAACATTGAATCTTTCTACAACATTTGATCCTTGGTATGCATTGCTTGGGTTCTCTCTGGACTCTCTAGATTCTAGAGTATGGTAAAAGATGTTGTGAAAATTCCAAACCGGAATCCTATTGCAACAACTGGAAGTTATTCTCCTAATTGTTAATTTTATTTAACAATTTATTTGTTGTTTTCTAAGACAAATATTGAGTAAATCACACTGCAATCTATGTAAATAAAACTGCGGAAGAATAAACATTGGAAGAAATGCTAGCACAAACATAAAAATAACACAATTATTTTTGGACAAAAGTACCCGAAAAAACACAACTTAGGAAAACCAGTGCAACAACTGAGGGTTTTATTATTAAGCTGCAGTGAAAAATCTGAGTACAATTTGGATGCCTGAAATTGGCAATCCACAACAAGAAAATCTAGGCAAAATACTGAAGGGAATTTCCTTTCTCCCACAAGCAATCTCTAGCACGACTTTCCTTCAGCAAATTGGCAATCCAAACCCCAGCGTAAACCCTTCTGCGCTACCTCTGCGCTGTCTCCCACATGTGTGGCTCGATATTGTCTCTGATGAAGTCATTCGCCCTCTAGCTATTGAGGAAATTGTCTCCCCGACCTTTTGGAACCTCTCCCCAGCCTCTGGAATTGAGAACGATTTTCCTCACTAGCAAATTGATCTGCCTTGCTGAAGCTACTGTGCAGAGCCTTCGCGTTGCCTCTTTAGGATAACTCACCGCTCTTGCTGTTGCCTCTCTGGATTTGGAAATCTTTCCTCCAGACTCACTGTCTCTACCCCTCTCACACTGCTTCGATATCTAGCTCTCTCTAGCAATTGACTATTGCTACTCTGGAAATCGATCTGCCAAGAAATCAAACTGCTCAAGTGTTTTTTCCATCACCACATCAACCTCCTATTTAATTCTTTGTTGGAGCACCAACGACTAAGATAAAAACAAAATCGATGGCTAGGATCATCTCTGGATTGCTCCGTGTGAGTTTCTAGATGATTCTCACCTTATCTCAATTAATACCGATTAGTTATCCGTATGCCCTAAGTTTAGACTTAGGAAATATTAAAAAAATGGTTAATAATCTAATTGAAACACTTCTAGGCGGAATTTCCAGAAACGATTTTTAGGTTTTGGAGATCTCATGGATTCTAACCTCTCCACAAAATTTCAAGGTTAGAACACATCCGATGCTAATAAAACTAACACTCCCTCTTAGCGAGGAATGTGTTCTAGTGCTGCACACCCTCCCACACACCTTGTCTTTGCATCATCTCTTCTCACGTTGTTGATGTCTGGTCATATTGCCCACCAATCACTGCACAAATCTGATATATACTGCATCTGTGCTATTGCTGACACTGCCATACTGTTGCCAACACTTCATTTGCACTGCAACTCCTTATCAGCTGTTGTTGTTGTTGCTGCAACATCTACAACTGAAAAGCATCCAAAATATTGAATCAACTGTGTTCAGTATGATGCATCTATCTCCCGAGTCTCTGACTGCTATTAGCATCTGCACTGTCACCGAAGGGTCTACGCTGCTGCTGACTCTGCACTGTGCCAACAACACTGCTGCCAACTCTGCACTCTTCTCATTTTTGCAATCTATATGATGTTGACTTTCACAAAAATTTTGTAGGACCATCACCAATTTCAGCTCCTCGCACTTCTGCTCTTTTTTAGTAAAACTTTGTATCCAATGGTGCATGCCTTTAAGTTGTAAATTTAAATTGTTTCCGTGTTATAATAACCTTACATTTTGAATTTTGCTAAAATAACAAATTTTCCACAAACAATTTATACTTTTATATAAAGTCTCCTCCATTGTTTCGCTCCATTCACCTTATGTCGTTTTAGCTCCCGTAAGTTCCGTACTTGCTCCTTGGTAATCCTGCATAGCTTTTCCCAAAGTTCTTGATATTTCATCGACTAAAGCATCTCCAAGCTAGCACATCGTTTCTTGAATATCCTCTTGACATCTTCCATTGTTTATATTTGCGTATCGTTCGACTTTTCTGGTTAGATGAGGCAGTGTTGTCTCTTTGAAAAAAATCTGAATCTGCCTATCTTTGTATTCTTCATTATTTGCAAACACAAAACCTTTATTAATTTTAAAAATATAGGACTTTAAAGTCTCTGTAGTTGCCTTGGACATCTCCTCCTCTTCATGTAGCACTTCATTCTTCAGATCTCCATTCGTTTCCTCCATTGTAACAACTTTTTCCTCAACGTGGTTAATGCCTGAATATACATACTCAATTGAAACTTCATCAACTTCATCATAAAAAATTAAAAATTTTTGCGTTTTAGGCATCTCTTTAAAAAATAAAAATCTTTCCACCTTCAGCTTTTCTTCCATGGCTGCATCTCCACCATGATTTCCTTTACGAGACAATTATGTCTTTTTTCTTTTTTCAACATAATTTAAATTATGTTCATCGCTTGCAACAATCCCTGCATCCACACACTAATTATTCGATTTAAAATCAATAGGCCCTTTAGACTCAATGTTAGCATCTGCATTGCTTTCATCCTCTCCAAGGATTGATCCCTGCTTAGGTTCACAATAAACTTCCATCTCACACTCAAATGCTTTAGAACATATCCTTTGTCTTAGCTTCACTTGCAATGAAGGCCATCTCAACTTCTTCTTTTTCATTATCCAACCATATCCCTAGTCTTGTAACAACTATTTCAAATGATTGAGTTTTCCTCTCAACTCAGTCATTTCCCTCTCAAATTCTTCATCATTCATCTTCCTCATTCCAACTACTTTGGCATTTTGATTGTGACTTCCTAAACTGCTGGTATGACTTTCAGTAGCCATTCTTGCTTCCTACTCACGTGAACCATTCTCATCCACCTATGAGTTGCAACAAGTCAACATCTTTTTGGAAAATGTAACTAGGTTCGGTCTTCATTAATGTATTTGAGTCATCATGAAATGCACTTGTCAAAATAATAAAGAAAATAAATTTTATTATTGTGTCAATGACTTATTAAAGTGTGGGTTTCATGCTTGGGTCATCATTATATTAGTCAAAGTCCCCATTGTGGACTCCTAGGATTAATATTGAGTCTATAAAGTCAATGTACATTTAAAGAGACCCTTCTTGGGCTTTTGAATAATGTAAAAAGGTTTATTATTGAGTCAAATGTAATTTGTGTAACTTTCACACCAAGTCGACCTAGAAGAGATCAAGTCGGCCTAACAACATCAATTTGACCTCACTTGGAGCCTATAAATAGAAGGAAGTTGAATTCATTTGGAGCATCTCATCTTAAGCTAGTTCGATATCTCTAAGGAAGCTAGAGAAGTGCGAAGTGGGTCAAAGGAAGCAAAAGGAAGTGCGAGTTGGGTCAAGTCTAAGGAGGATAAGAAAATAAAAAATTTGGAGCTACTATCTCTCGGTTTCGTGCCCTAGTTTGGGAGATTGAAGTCTTCCAAGTATTTTTGCTGTCAGTTGCTACCTGATGTTGGAAGTCGTTGCATAGTCGAAGCTACTGGGAAGGAAGCGCTGTTGGAAAGGGGTCGAAGATCTGGAACGCTGACTTGGTGTGGAGGGAAGGTTTGGTCTTTGTCTAGGATGAAGAGTCTCAAAGAATACTATTGAAGGAATATACTTTTTGATTGGGTTTTCCCCTCGAGGGGGGTTTTTCCCTGGCA
The DNA here is from genome assembly GCA_000404065.3 of Pinus taeda. NCBI lineage: Eukaryota > Viridiplantae > Streptophyta > Pinopsida > Pinales > Pinaceae > Pinus > Pinus taeda. The sequence goes on along the minus strand of APFE031022850.1, from coordinate 56,293 downwards.
TAGTGCCTACATCTTGTGTCTTTTGTTTTGTGATCTTCATACACACATAATATGGTAATTGCTTGATGAAAGATAAGATAATAAAGAAGTAAAAGAAGCCAAAATAACTCACAAGTAATTATCAAGAAAGAGAAATCAAATCCTAATCTACTTGAATTGATTTTTCAACATGGTATCAGAACTAAGGTTAGGAAAAGTTGAAGATCACTTTGTTGGTATGGATTCTCCCTCTTTGATAAACTACATGAAGATGGGTATCAACATTGCTGGAAGTTGTATCAAGAAGGTCATCTACTACTTATTCAACAAGGTCAAAAGTCAAGGATTCTTGGCTGCTCTTACAGGTTCTCTTAGTGATGACAATGCATGGATCATTGATAGTGGAGCATCAAGACACATGACAAGAGAAAGTAAACAACTTCATACACTATCAAAGGAGCCATGTTCTCATAAGTGGAATTAGGTGACAACATAAGCTATTTTGTTAGAGGCCTGGGATTAACATCGTTGAACCTGGAAAATGGATCTAAGCTGCACTTCAACAACATTCTATATGTTCCAGGTTTGAAAAAGAATTTGCTTTCTATTTCTTGTTTAGAAGATAAAGGGAATAGAGTTGCTTTTGTTGATGGAAAAATATTGGTTTGGGTAAAGGACTCTAGCATTGATAAAGCTAGGGTTATTGGAGTTCGTGAAGGAAGTCTCTATAGAGTTATTACACCACCTCCTCAAGATTTGGTTCACATGGAAAACAATCCTATTGAGCTATGGCATAGAAGGTACAATCATCTACATTATAAGGCCATCCCTATTCTTAGTCAATTGGTTCATGGCATCCCCAATATGAAGTCAGATCATGAAGGTGTGTGCAAGGGATGCTCTTTGGGGGAACATACAAGAAAACCATTTCCTAATAGTGAAACTAGGTCTAAAGAGATATTAGACCTTATTCATTTTGATGTGTGTGGGACCATGCTTGACAAATCACGTGGAGGTCATCTGTACTATGTAACATTCATTGATGACCATTCTAGAAAGACATGACTCTAACAAAAGATGAAATATTTGAAAAGTTCAAGGAGTTTAGGTCCAAAGTGGAAACCCTAACTGAAAGAAAGATAAAAACTCTAAGGTCCGACAGTGGTGGGGAATACACTTATAAGGAATTGATTACATATTGTAAGGAAGCGTGAATTAAGAGGGAGCTCATTGTTCCCTATTATCTTGAACAAAATGGAGTGGCCAAAAGGAAGAATAGGCCAATTGAAGAAGGCATTTGAACTATGCTCCTTGATCAAGACCTACCAAAATTCTTATGGGGAGAAGCTTCAATTACAACCATGTACATTCAAAATAGAAGTCCTCATAGAAGTCTTAATAATATAACACCCGAAGAAGTATTCACAGGAAATAAGCTGAGTGTGGATCACCTCTGAATCTTTGGAAGTCTAGCATACATCCATGTTCCAAAGGACAAGCGAAAGAAGTTGGATTCTACAAGTATCAAGGGAATATTTGTTGGATATAGTCTCTCCTCAAAAGCATATAGAATCTACATTAAGGAAGGAAGACATATCGAAGTAAGTAGGGATGTCATATTCGATGAAAATCAAGCCTACAAGAAATCAAAGGATATTCCTATTGATTCTAATGACGAATAAGTTCCAATAATTGAAGAATAAGAAGATCATCATGAAAACCCTATTACAAAACAATAAGAAGAAGGACCAAGTGAGCCTATTCAATCAGTGGTCATCCCAACCACAAGGAAAATACCAAATTGGTTAAAAGATACATTAAAATATGCTGAAGGACATGAAGTTGTGAAAGGAACCTTCAGGGAAAGTAAGAGACCGAAAATATGTTTTGCTTACGTTGCATACATGACAAAGTTAATTGAAGTCGAACCATCTACATTCAAGAAAGCTGCTCATCAAGAGGTTTGGAAGAAAGCGATGCAGGGAGAATATCAATCCATCATGAAGAATATGGTTTGGGAAATTGTTCCTAGACCTAGTGACAAATCAGTGGTCACCTTCAAAGTGATCTATAAGATCAAACATGTTGTTGATGGAAGTATAGACAAGTACAAAGCTAGATTTGTTGCAAGGGGTTTCTCTTAAAAGAAAGGCATTGATTATGAAGAACCTTTGCACCCACAACAAGATACACTACCATTAGATCTTTGGTTTCATTGCCTACTACAATGGGTTGGAATATCCATCAAATGGATGTGAAGACCACATTTTTGAATGGGACCATTGATGAGGAAGTGTATATCGAACAACCTAAAGGCTTTGAAGTTAATAACAATGACTCTCATGTTTGTAGACTTAAGAAGGCCCTATATGGTTTGAAGCAAGCACCTAAGGCATGATATGCAAAGATGGATGCATATCTATTTAGAATTGGGTTCGTAAAGAGTTATGATGATCTGAATCTCTACACCAAGGTCGTGAATAATGAGACCGTCATTATTCTACTATATGTGGATGATCTATTCATCACAGGTGTGGAGCGAAGAATTCAAGAATGCAAGAAGATGCTGACAACTGAATCTGAAATGAAGGATCTAGGACTGATGCACTATTACCTGGGTCGAGAACTATGGCAGAGACCCGGGGAGATATATTTGGAGCAAGGAAAGTACATCATCAAGTTGTTGCAGAAATTTGGGATGATGGATTCGAAGTTGATAACTACTCCTTTGATCACTAATCTCAAGAAGTTGAGGGGCTCTGACTCTAGTCTCATGGATCCTACCTCCTATCGACAATTGGTGGGTTCCCTAATGTATATGGTAAATACTAGGCTATATATATTTTTTGCAGTAAACATTCCTAGTCAGTTTCAGTTGGAGCCTCATCATGATCATTGGATAACTACCAAACATATATTGAGGTATCTTTGTGGCACCATACATCACTGCCTAAAGTATGATAGTAAGGAAGTCAAGCTAATTGGCTTCACAAATTTTGATTGGGGTGGTAGTGAGACCGATGGAAGGAGCACTACCGGAGGATGTTTTAATCTCGAAGCTACTATGATTTCATGGATGAGTAGGAAGCAAGATCCCGTTGCTTTAAGTAGTGTTGCATGTGAAGTAGGAAAGGAGGTTGTTTAGTTAAGGAAGCTTTTGATAGATTTGTTCGAGAAGTATTTGGTCCTACTATGATTAATTGTGACAATCAAAGTTGTATCAAGATGTTTGGAGACCCTGTGTTTCATGCTAAAATGAAGCATATCAACAATAAGTTCCAGTTTATTAGGAACTTGGTGCAGGATGGGATCGTGAAGTTGGAGTATGTCTCGACAAATGAACATGTAGTGACACACTAACAAAGGCTCTTTCGAATAAGAAGTTTTAATATCTAAGGACCCTGCTTGGTTTAGTAGATATTGCTGATTGTATTGATGATAACAGATTAGAAAATATTTATTGAGGCTTTGCGAGTGAAGCATTGGTTGGGAGGACATCTGGCCAACACTTTGTGTTGATGTCTAGGTCCCAAAGTAGGGAGGGTGGCGTGGTTCGCAAAGCTCTATACACACCTAGGTCCCTAGGTTTGTGGTTAGCAAGTCTGATGGTACCTAGAGAGGCTGAAAGCTTGAGTCCACCTTATTCCCACTTGGATAGATTGCCCTAGTCAGGAATCTAGTCTGGGGCATGGCAGTGCCTAATTTGGTGAGAGACCAATGGATAGATTCCCTTGGTTAGGAATCTAGTTCATGGCATTGTAGTGCCTGAAGTTCTTCATTGTTCATATAGTTCGATATCTTCCATTGTATTTGTATATTATGAATACCTCCCTAGTTAAGAGGGAGTGTTGGAAAATGTAACTAGGTTCGGTCTTCATTAATGTATTTGAGTCATCATGAAATGTATCTGTCAAAAGAATAAAGAAAATAATTTTTATTATTTTGTTAATGACTTATTAAAGCATGGGTTTCATGCTTGGGTTATCATTATATTAGTCAAAGTCCCCATTGTGGACTTTTAGGATTAACATTGAGTCTGTAGAGTCATTGTACATTTAAAGAGACCCTTCTTGGGCTTTTGAATCATGTAAAAAGGTTTACTATTGAGTCAAATGTAAGTTATGTAACCTCCACACCAAGTCGGCTTAGAAGAGATCAAGTCAGCTTAAGGACATCAATTCGACCTCACTTGGAGCTTATAAATAGAAGTGAGTCGAATTCATTTGGAGCATCTCATCTCAAGTTAATTCAATATCTCTAAGGAAGCTAGAGAAGTGTGAAGTGGGTCAAAGGAAGCAAAAGGAAGTGTGAGTTGGGTCAAGTCCAAGGAGAAGAAGAAAATCGAAATTTTAGAGCTACTCTCTCTCTAATTCGTGCCCTAGTTTGGGAGATTGAAGTCTTCCAAGTATTTCTGTTGCGAGTTGCTGCTTGATGTCGAAAGTTGTTGCATAATCGAAGTTGCTAGGAAGGAAGTGTTGTTGGAAAGGGGTCGGAGATTTAGAAGGATGACTTGGTGTGGAGGGAAGGTTTGGTCTTTGTCTAGGGTGAAGAGTCTCAAAGAATACTATTGAAGGAAGAGAATTTTTGATTGGGTTTTCCTCTCGAGGGCGGTTTTTCCTTGGCATAGTGCTTACATCTTGTGTCTCTTGTTTTTTGATCTTCATACACACGTAATATGGTAATTGCTTGATGAAAGATAAGATAATAAAGAAGTAAAAGAAGCCAACATATCTCACAAGTAATTATCAAGAAAGAGGAATCAAACCCTAATCTACTTGCATTGATTTCTCAACACATATCCCAAAGCTATCTCCTCTGAACTTGATCAATGGTTCACTTCACTTGAACCTTCTTTATGAGTACTCCTTGCTCCTCAACTTCAAAAACTATTAGGCTACTGCATCTTCAACTGCTCACATTCTCTTTATATAACTTCTGTTGTCCTCATCTGAACAATCCATCTCGTTGTTGGGTTTTGTCACAATTCTCCTTCTAAAGCTCTATTGTTATATCGCTGCCTCCTATAAACATAAATGCCTATGACCAATAAAACATCAATAATTTCAACATGTCTTCAAAACCTCATATCTGGACAGTTCTCTGCACATCACTTCTGTCTTTTCCTCATTCATCTCTCTCCTCCGAATTTAAGAGCACTTCAACTCATCTGCGCCAATCTCTTCAATTTTTGTCTACAAAATTTCTTTCAAAATCAATTTCACAAAAGTTAAACATGTATTCTTCAATCCAAAAAACTTACTTCACACCTTCAAACTTCTTCTCCTAGCCTCTGCAAATTTCTTTAAAATAAAAATACCTCAGCAAACTCTTAGTCCTATGCTCAATAATCTTCCTCTCTATGTTCTGTTACAGTCTCACCACTGTTATCAGTAATTCATTAACCATAAGCAAAAAACTATTTACCTTCTTGCACTGTTACTGCAATTTTCTTGTACTCCACTGTCTAACTCATGTAGTCATTCGTTCAAGTCTCACTTGAACATGTAACTGTTGTTGCAAACCTTCTCTGTTCTTAGAACATTCTTCTTCTTCACTGCTTCTCAGGCCAAATTTGCTCTATCTCCTCTTACAATAAATGTCTTTTACACAGCGCTTCATTTCATAATAATCAATCTTCTATTCAAAATTAGAAAACAAAATTTTACCTCAATCAGATCCAATTCTGCTGCAACTAGGTTTCTCTATCTTCCTTCTTTTAACCTCTGTATTATGAGTTTTTTAGAGCATTCCTGCTCTGATACCACTTTGATGCAGACCCAAATAGTGACCTACTAAATTCTTAACTCAATATAAAACCCACATTACCCAACTGATCTAAAAGGGCGCTTCCTTTAATCCTATTTAACTTTCCAATTACAATGGGAGGATTTAAAAGGGTCTAACCCTTTATAGCACTTACAACCTATGCCTTTTAACAACTCAACCCATTTTATGCCTCCTTATGTATGTACATGTATGCATAATTTGAAACAAATGCCCTTTCTTCGATAAGCTGGACCATTTATAACGTCGCGCCGATCCAAGCCCTTTTATTTCTCTAAATAGCCACTGGAGGCAACATAAAGGCATAACACCACAACCCCAATATCACACGACTGGCTCTATGACCAGTTCCCAATGCTCGGCCCCGATCCTCTTATATTTTGCATGTTTACAATTCTTTTGGGTTGACTTACTTGAATACTTTGACCTGTTGACTATCACACGAGCCTTGTCACATAAGCCCACTTGCAACTCTAATTGCCAATTCTTATACCTCCGGGGTATAAAGCCTTTGGGATGGTCGACTTTGATCACATGCTTTTATCGACACCACGTGAGCCCGCTCACAATAGCTCCACTTGATGGATAGAAAGATTACAAAAACCTCTGGGCTAGAGACCTTTTGGGCATCTCCTTTCCGGGCCTCCTCTATTAAACAATTATTTCGGTTCTATTAATTTGTGAACCACACCGGCCTTTAAAGAATTACTGTTGCACCTTCTTCAATGCTTGGCTCTACGTTACTCCGCATTGACCTGTCAAACTCTCATCTCCTATGCAACTCATAAATCTTTGAAATAAGGGTTTAATTCTAGTGTTTTATTCTTCCCACATCTTCCTTTATACTTCTGCTGTGCCACTCTGATATTTATGGCTTTATCATGTGAGTTCCGACCTCTATGCACTCTTTGGGTTCTTCCTCCATGCCAATCCTTCTTGAGCTTGCTATGGTATACCTGCAACACAATTGTGTATTATAGACATGAAGATGAATTCACACAAATGGGGACTTACAGTCTATAACCAAAGCTTCATTATGCAGGTCTACATGCTCGAAACAAAGGTCTTCTATATATATTAATTACAAAGGCCCTCTTGCCAGATTTTGCATTAGCTTGCCCCCTTCGGCCCTGTGGCCATATTCAGCTTCACACCTCTCAAATTTCCTCCTCTCTTGATTTCTATCCTCGTCTCCAATGCTTATTGGATACAATTATGTACAAAAAGGATAATGAATTGGTTATAATTCAGGTCCACAATCTTCTCAACTAATAACAACTAAAATCCTATGGATCCACTAAATCCTTAAGGGATTTAACTAACCCCTAAATCTCTCTGACTCTCTCAATAGTCTCAAGACTATTAATTTGGCAGCTCAGTGACAAATTCCAACCATGGGACGAGATTCCTCTTTTCAAGAGGACCAATTTTGACTATTGAAGAACTCAATTTTGATAAGGGAAAGTATATTTTTGAATTAAAAGACCACATGCGCATATTTGATCAGATAAGCCTTAAAACAAATTGGACACCCTTGGAACGCTATAAATACAAGTCAATTAAACCTCATTTGGACAGTATAATGGATCATGCTTCTATTCTCTTCTTTGTTTTGGCTCGCATAGGTTTGAGGCAAGTTCGCGGAGATTGATTGGCACATGTCCGAGATTACAGGGTCCAAAGCTCGCGGGTGTTTCTAGGTTTTTGGATCTCAACTGCAAGCTTGTCAAAGGAAATATTCCACTGTAGTTGCTAGCATGCAGGCCTATGCATGCGGCTTGAGGGTTTTAGTCGCATGCATGACACTCTATCAATGTGGTTGGACTTTAGGATTTGGTTTTTCAGTTGGCCGAAGTTTTCATTATTTGACTGCAGTGTTTGGCAGTTGACCATAGACAATGACAATTGATTACATGCTTCTGAATCAGGGTTTTGAGTATTAGCATTCTTGAGCTCATCTCATGGTTGTTTAGTTAATTTTGCTAGATAGATTTATGATTGAAGATATGGATAATTGTACTCTCTTTTGCTAAATCATTCAATGACAATCTAATAAGAAGAAGAATTTGAAAGGGTTTTCCCCATAGTGGGTTTTGCCCTAGCTTGCAACCAATCTTAGTCTCTATGTGTGAATGATTTTCTTCTATTGTTCCTTTATGTTCCGCTGTATTGATGATGATATTGTTCTTTCTACATAGTTGCATATGTTGTTGAATATTGATGTAAATATGAAATAGCTCATTCATGGTTGCTTGGAAAGTTGCTGGTGCATTTGTTAGCCCAAATGGTATTACTTTAAAATCGTAATGACCTTCATGAGTTCTAAATGCAGTATTTTTGATGTCTTCTAGTCTTAATAAGATATGATAATAACATGATCTCAGATCTAGCTTTGAAAAATATTTTGCGCCAAGGAGTTCATCCAACATTTCATCAATAAATGGAATGGGAAATTTGCGTTTAATAGTAATCTTGTTTAGTCCTCAATAATCTATACATAATCGGAAAGACCCATCTTTCTTTCGAACCAACACTACTGGAGCTGCATATAGACTTCTCGTAGTGAATCTGCATTTTAATAGATCTTGTATCAACCTTTCTATTTTTGTTTTATGATGGTGCGGGTAGCGATATGGTTTGAAATTTACCGGTGTCGCATCTTGCTTGACTTTAATGATATGTTCGATTTTCCTTTACGGAGGTAACTTCATGGGTAATCCTTGAAACACCTTGTCATATTTCTGGATTAGGGATGTAACTTCAGATTGTTGGTGAGTTCCTTCCATAGATAACAATTCTAACTGTTGGCATTGTGCAACGAATACCTGTGCTCCCTTGTGAATAAGCTTCTTCATTTATTGAGCAGAAATGATTTGAGTGGGAGGGGCTTGGAACCCGAACAACTTATACTTTCCATGCATTTTGATCTTAATGAATTGTTTTTGGTGATTTGTCGAGTACATCCCTAATGTTTGTAACCATTGTACTCCCAAGACGACATCTACACCTCCTAAGGGAACTGTATAAAAATTGGATTCCATTTCATAGTCATTTAGTTGCATTTTGACTTTATGGCACTTTCCTACCCCATCTATTATTTTCCCATCTGCCACCATAACTTTTAAATCTGCTACGGGTTAACAAAAACGTTTATCCTTTTTACGACATTGACATCTATAAAATTGTATGTACTTCTTGAATCTATTAACACAATAACGTTCTTCTTCTTAATATGTCCTTTAAGATTTAATGTTTGTGGCTGAGCTATCCCTATGATAGTTGCCAGAGAAATTCTTGGCATATTTTCTTATTTTGGATTTGGATTAGGAGTCTCGTTTTCTTTGTTGGTTTCTTTGTCGAAGTTACTATCTGAAGATTCCTCTTCTTGTTCAGCTTCACAGTTGTAATGTTTTTGTGTAGTGCATCTGTTTCCTGGAGAATATTTATCTCCTCATGTCCAACATTTGCCATTTTTTTCCTTTTCGAAATTTGATTGTTTTTTTCCTCTTTCGCGCATTGGGGGTGGAATGTACTTACTAGTGTTTTCTAAAGAAGACTTACTTGACTTTCGTTTTGAGTAGTTATTTGTTTTTTCATTACTGGCATATGGTGTTTTATGGAACTTATATTTTCGTTCAATAATTATTGCTGCATGTTTAGCTTCTTCAATGGTTTTTGGTTTATATAGTTTTAATTCTTCTCGAATATACTCTTCAAGCCCGCATCTATACATTTTTAGCAGTTCTTCGTTGGAAAACCCCCTTTATCTTATAGCTAATACTTTCCACTTGTGGGTGTATTCACTTACAAACCCTTTTTGTTTGAGATGAACGGATTTTTCGTAAATATTGTCTTCTTCTTCGTCATGGAACCTTTTGAGCAGGGCATCCACAAAATTTTTCCAAACGAAAGAACGAGCCTCACTTCTGTTGGACCACCATAGGAACCAATCGTATGCTTCAACGTCCAGGTTGTTGGATGCAGTCATGATCCTCTCTTGCTCACCTATTGGTGGGTTTGCTCTGAAAATGGCCTCCATTTTATTTACCCACACAATGACACCCCTATGGTCGTTACCATCGTATTTAGGTAATTCCCTTTTAATTTTTTGGTGGTCTCTTTTGGGAAAGTTTGTAAAATATTGACTTCCTCGGAACTGTATATGCAGTATTTGTGGGACTTCGTGCATCAGCGAAATTTCATGACTTGGAAAAGCTTTGCCTTCTGGAGTGTTGGGACTTTGTGACGATTCCTATGTGATTAAGGGATTAAAAGATGGATTGACTCCCATCAGCTGTCTCAACATTTTCTCAACGTTCTCTATTTTTTTGATATTGTTTGCCATTTGGTCTTGAGTAATAATATCTTGTCTTGGCCTTTTCCAAGTTCTTTATGCTTCTTTTCGACATTATCGAGACACCGATGCATCTTGTCAAGTTCTTCTTGGAATTTATTGGAATTATTATCATCATTATTACTCCCTATTTTGTTCCTTTTTTTCTTGGTGGACTTCATTTTTTTTTAAAAATTAAATAATCACATATATATATATATATATATTATAATAATATATATTATATATAATGATAATTGAATTAATTAATTTATATAATTACGAACTATATAATTATAATTATTTATAGTATACTTATATAGTTTATTAATTGTGATATGAAACGTTGGCTCGTGAAGTTATGTTGACTGACATATAATTTGGACTTGGGAATAAAGCCATCAACGTTAAAAAAGGAGTTGTTGTGGTGTGGTCGGGAGACTGGACGAAGTTGACGCGACAACAAAGGGATGGAACAACACATAGATAGGGCACTGACAGTCGCAGGGACAAAGGTGACGACGGGGGAGCACAAGCTTGATTTCTATTGTAGCGAATTGGTGGATCAGGTTCTTGCAGACCAGTGGAAGGTGTTGGCCATTGTGCTGAGAGTTGGCAGTGGAGGGCAGAGAGAATGGTGATCGAGAGGGATGTCATCAAAGTGGTCGGTTTCGTTGTGAGGGTTACGACAAGGTACGGTGGACAAAAGAACAGATTCGCTGGAGCGATGAACAACTAAAGAGTGCATCACAACATCCACTGGCTCTAATACCATTGTAGAGGCGCAAACATGTACATTGGATTTCCTTCACATTTACACTTCGTAAAATTGTAATATTTTTTTATTAAAATTGAACACTGAATGATGGTTTACAATGCCTTGGACGGTTCACCTTAATTGGCGTTGACAGGGCACAAGGTTTCTTTTAAAAGCCATGTCTTTTGAACAATAATGCCCTTTCATAATTAATAGACATTTAATTAATTAAATTATTAACTATTGATATTTTATGATTTTAAGATTTTATTAATCAATATTAGTTTATGAATATTATTCATAACAAATATTATTCACAAGATTCATTGTATTGTCTCATTCATTATTCAAGAATTATATATTATTATATATAATATATATTCATTCTCTATGGATTTTAACAATTTGTAGTTTTTATTTTAAATTACCATATATGAACTATTTTTTATTGCATTGGTGTTAATGCTCAATTGGGATGATAATGTGGGTTGACTACCACTTGAATCTTGTTGAGATTTTCATTGCCCTTGGCAACAAAGTCATTGGCTTTTGGCCCCACGTAATTTTTCAGTCTCTTTGGTCCCAATCCTTGATGACAAAGTAGTATTTATCCACTTTAAGTGAAGAAATCTCGTTGAAGAAAGATTATTTTATTTCCAACAAACATAATGGAGATTGATAAGATAATTGTGAAATATTCTTGATCTAGTTGATTAGTGAAGCTCTCGCTCTATGTAACAATAGAAAAACACTGGACAAATTAGACTAGGAATAAATGATTGATTAATTAAAAGTGGTAGAGGAAGAGCCAAGTTGATTGCATAGTATCCAAAAAAATGACAACCCATCAATAAGTTATGAAGCCAAAGGTAAATTGATGGATAAATTGTTGGAAATCACCAACTACAATCGTGTCTATTTCATGATATTAGGGTTGTTAGAATACATATAAGATTGCCTTGTATATGGAAAAGACGAGTTAAATCATGGGATAAGTGTTAACCATGATGAATAACTCCATGCTTGAATGAATTTCATTAATGCATAACATGCATATATACAAGAGGAAGTAACCTTTGGTTTCACCTTCCAAGAGGTTTAGATGATTCCCTTACTACTTCATATTTCTCCTAGCTTAATATTTACAATGCACCTCAATCCCTAATGATTATGTATCTAACATTTCCCAACTAATCTAAAGGGGTGTTTGTAAGTACAAACATCTTTCCGAACTTTTCAAACTTTTCTCTTCCAATAGCGTTGGTGAAAATCTCCACAATTCGCTCATTTAAGGAACGTCTCAAATGAATAGTCTTGGCCTCTACATGATATCAAATTAGATGGTACTTTGTATTGATGTGCTTGGTTTTATAGTGGAATATAGGTTTATTGGCGAATCAAATTCACTTGTTTCTCCTGCAAATCTTAAGTATTTTCTTGAGCCACAATTTTCTTTGTTGCTTTTGCAACTACCACATTTCCTACTCATTAGAGGAAAATTCAGCCTACAAGTGGCCTCCTAAGGAAAAATAATAAAATCATAAAATAAGAGTTATGAATTTTGGAGGGTGTTGTCGCTGCTATAACACTCTCCATAATTTCACTACGTTCTAATTTTGGAGCCTAATTCATGGTCGTATCATGTGTCTCCTTTGTCGTTAAGTATCATTTTGTATTGCTTCATATGTCGTAAGTGTTCTTGAGCCTTCTCAACTATCGTCGCATCAATTAGAATATCCTTATATGCATTTCATGATCACAACACCTTTCTTGTTGTAAAGTGACACTTTAGGGTCGCAGTCACACACACTTTACCATTTGTACTTGGGGAATGTGCGTAAAGTGGTGTTTTGATGTATATTCATTGTTGATCAAGTTTGTCTAAGTTTTCTTGACGAGTAAGTGTCGCACATGGTTTTATGTCTAGAACTCATCTTACTCACCCCTTGACCAATTATCCAGACTTAGACAAATTTCGGTTGCAAAATGACCCCATTAAGGCCAAGAGCACATGAATACACTCCAAAGCCTTGATGGTTGACCCTTCACTGTTTAGAATTGCACCTTGCACCCTCTCATAGAGCTAGGTACACTCCCAAAGCACGAAACCCCTTCCATGTTCTGAACTGCGCCCTCAAAAGAGACTAAGTCTTTCTTGAGCACACTCCTTTGACTCGAAGAAGTACACCCTTCTTGAGCACACTCCTTTGACTCGAAGAAGTACGCCCTCCTTGAGCGCATTGGGGCATCCTGAAGACCTAAAGCTCAATGCTTTAGCCTTCCTTGATGCGCCCTGCACCCTCCTAACGTGACTTGAGTGCACTATCGCACCCTGAAGGCATGAAGCCTCAACCTTTAGCCTTCAAGAGTGCACCCTGCACCCTCTCTCTCTCCCTTGGGCACATACCACATTTGGGAAGCCCAAAGCCTTCCCTTTCATCCTTCGGACTTGCAACATGCGCCCTGCCTTGATTGCTTTTTTCCTTAGGGCGCATGAACACATGCCAAAGCCCTGAAGCTCCTCCTCCTCCATCCTTCAGCCTTTCCGAGTGCGGCCTTGCGCCTTGAACATAAACAAGAAAATATGCATAAAACATGATAGAGTAGGAGATTTTTAGACTGATAGTTGCTCATCATGAGTGATTGCAGAAACAGGTATTCCAGGAACCTTATGACAAGCACACACAAGGAAGATTGAGAAAAGAGGATAAACGAAGGAAGCATAAGAAGAACCAAGAACACACCTAAAAGTTGATGATCAAAGCATCATGACAACTCCAAAGTTTGAAGACCCTTTGGAGGGTGGAAGTACCATGAGCAAATGATGATAAAAAATAGACACAGTGGCAACCATGTCACCACTGAAGCAGATCCATCATATGATGATATGGGAGACAAAGATGTATTATTGTAATCATTGTAAAAGACAAACAATTAGAAGTCCAAAGGTCATGTGTGAACTCAAGAGTCATGGAAGTCCAAAGGACATGTAATACCAAAAGTCATATGTAATTCCAAAATTCATTTGGAACTTCAAAAGTTGCAGAAGTTCAAAGGTCACTAGAAGTTAGAAAGTCAAGAGTCATGAGGATATGAAAGGTCACTCCTTAAGTTGTAAATAAATCCTCATTTCTCATGAAAAGGAATTTTAACCTTGGCTTCTCCCAGGAGGCATAAGAGAGATAAATTAGTACTTTTGGGGAGCAAGTAGTGGCTCCAACGTCCACTATTGGAGCAAGTGATGTTCGTTGTATTCATGCATCTTGGGACTTTTAGTTAATAATTGAAGCTTGACAACCAACACTTTTTCATGCATGGATTAAGAATGTTTGTAAGACTATTCTGTGAATGTTTTTGATTCATGTTTTCTTTTACTAGTGCTAAGATAGTTGAACTGTTTTGATTATTTTAGTGCTTATCTAATTGATAACATGCTGTGATGCTTGTAACGATCGTCATGTCTTTGTGGGCTATTTCGTTGGATGTTAGACAAGATATTCCTGTTCATGTGTGTCTTTATTAAGGTGGTACTATTACCTCTCTCTTAGAGACTCACTTTCTCTCCTCTCTACAGTAGAAGAACCTTGATGCACTTGCAACTAAACATTCGCCAGGCACATTATCTTTATTTTTGAAGGCATATATGCGATTCTATATCTTCTGCTGAAAATTAAAGCCAAGACAAATCTCTAAGTAAACGACAACCAGGTCGTATTCTAGATGGGGCTCCTATCCCAAACGGTGTGAGGTTTAGTTGGGACCGCATATCACGGAGACCCCCTTGAATGTTGGTAGGTTTAACATTGTCAATAGAGAGAAAATAAGAAAAATATATTTTTTTTTATTGTATTTTTAGCTTATCTACTTATAGATTACTCAAAATCCATGTGTATACACTCGTTGGATGCAGAATTAAATTCCACATCTAACGAATACCCATTATGCATACTTTTGAGAAGACCCACATTGATTAAAAATGAAGATACATTAAAATAACGTGACATATTCTTTTAAAATAGAGTGTTGAACACACTTTTTTAATGTATATTCATTTTTTTTTTATCAATGTGGGTCTTCTCAGAAGTGTGCATAATGGGTACTCATTAGATGTGGAATTTAATTCCGCATCCAACGAGTGTCTACACTTGAAATTTGAGTAAACCTATAATAAAAAATATAGTTTTCTTCTTTTTCCTCCAAAATATTCCATGTACCTCTTTTTAAAAATTAAAATATTTTGGTTGGCTAACATATTATGGCATGGAAATTCCATGGGCACTTTTAGGCTGAAATTTCCTCTAATGTCTATTGTGGAATTTGTTAGAATTGATTATTTGTGTGATCTACAGGACACAACTACTAATCCAAGACATATGAGATACTTGAAGTTGAAATTCCGTTTTCTTTATCCCCATCATGTGTGAACTAGAATATTCAATCAAGTTGAAGTCATCCATCTTAGAATACTTGAGTCCAAAGTCTTGAGTTGCTTTAAAGTATTTTAGAACTCTTTTCACAATAGACCAATGTCCTTCACAAAGTTTTTGCATGAACCTAGAAAGAATCCCAACAATGAACAAAATATGTAGTTTGGTGGTGGTAAGGTAGATAAGACTTTCTACAAGCTATCTATCCTTGGCTGCATCCTCAAATTCATTCCCTTATTTTGATGTGAGCTTCAAATTATGTTCCATTGGAGTCGAGAGAGGGTTACACTTAGCCATTCCAAGCTTGTTCAACATTTCTTCAATGTACTTCTTTTTGGAGATGAATATGTGCTTTGGGTTTTGAGTCACTTCAATGCCCAAGTAGAAGTGAAGATGCCCTAAATCAATCATCTCAAAGCCTTTCATAAATTCTTTCTTTATGGAGTGGTAATATGGTTTTCATTGTTCCATGTTATCAACAAGTCATATGCATATAACACTACAATATATACATAAATTATTCCAACTTTATTAACAAATAGAGTTGCATCATCAAGATTAAAGTGCTTGAAATTCAATTTTAGAAGATGTTCAATTAACTTTTCATATTAGGTTCACAATTCTTTTTTCAGGCCATATAAGGACTTGACGAGTTTAAACACTTTTTGTTCTTGTCCCTTCACAACAAAAAGCTTTTCCATGAGGGCAAGAGCCTTCTCATAATCGATGCCTTCTTTATTTGCAAATCCTTTTTCTGTGAGCCTCGCTTTGGGCTAGTCAAGTGAGCCATCTAGTTTGTACTTGTTATTGTAGACCCACTTGCATCGAATTTGGTTTTCTTCTAAATGGAGGGTCCACCAACTTCCATGCTCCATTCTTGATGAGAGCATCATATTATTTTGCATGGCTTCTTTCCATTCATCATGAGAAAAAACTTCTTCAAAGGAAGTTGGTTGAAGGTTAGTACATATATTCAATTCACAGTCATATGAAACATCTCTTAAACACAACCATGGCGAAGACCGAATATGAAAGATAAGCGTTAGATACATCTCTTATTCACATGATATACATTTATAATACACTCTTGTGACTCTTGGATTCATCTTCCAAGGTCTCTTGGACTGCCTTAGACTGTTCAACTTCCACATTGTAACCCTTAGTGGATTAGGTGTCCAACATCCCCCCTTAATCTAAAGGGGTATGTGTAAGTCCAAGAAGAGAGCTGTAATAGAAAATTTGCAAAAATACATGGCAACAATAGGCTGAATGTGCTCTCTGAAATGTTGGTATAAGGTGGTGGTTTAAGGATGATCACGAACATTGGAACTTTTAGTACAGTTCCGAAACTCTTCCAAATCTCGCAAGAAGCTGAAATTTTCTGCTAGAGAAAGTGTCCCTAATGCTTTGGAAAGGGTGACCTTCAACTTAGAAAAATGAGGTCTACAAACTATGGTGGTTTAACGAAGGCCACCAACCAAAGGAATGCTTAGTGTGATTCTCGAAACTCTTCCAAATCTAGCAAGAAGCTTAATTCTTTGAAGAGGGAGAAGCTCAACTTGAAAAAGGAGGTCTCAACCCCACATAGATAGTTTAAGGCTAACCACCAACCAAAGGCATGGCCAGTGGCATCTATGTCTCTAGCTACAACTTTGAATCTGGTATGGCAAGTTGTGGCTCAACTCACTTGAACTTCTGTTTCTCTGGCTACAACTCTGAATTAGGAAGCAGATTCAGGTTGTGGCTCAGGCTCGCTTTATGTGACTTTGAAGCTTGTATATGACCATCACTTCCCCCCCTGTCAGATACAAGGTGATATGATGGAGAAAAATCAACTGCAAGACTATTCAATATTGTAGAACAAGTTTTGACATATGGCTGAAATATCTTCTTCGCTATTGAATCCCATTTCTAAGAAGCGCTCCATCCAAGATGAATCTTTGTTCTTGTAGGAGACTTGTTTTTGAAGCATCTGTTTGAAGAATGAGTGGTTTTATGACAGTGCTCACATGGATGAAGATCAAAACAATGATATTTCATATGGCCAACTCGGTCACAATGTTGGCATTTAACAATATGTTGTGGCTGTTGTGGAAGAGGACCAGAATCTGGAACAACTGAAGGTGCACTGTCATGAATAAATCCAGCACTCTGAAACTGGATGGGCTTTGAGTAATTTGGAATATGAAAGGACACATCCTTGTCATATCCAAGACCAATTTTGTGCTTGTTATGGAGAAGATCTTCCCAAAGTCTGATGATGGACTTAGGAAGTGTATGTTGAATTTCTACTTCTTTCTACAAATTTGCTCCTTCATTGGGCACTAGATCTTAATCAACTTCAACATTTTTGACTTGTTGCTGATGGGAGTCTGTCTCAATGTTCTGAACAAAAACAGGTTCATAATGACAACTCTTTTGTTTTAATTCCTTTTGCTGAAGCTAAGATTCAAGCTCCAAAAATTCTATCTTCTCTTTTGCATTTTGCAAACAGGTTCTAATGTCAGCAAGAGAATCTTGGCTGATTCTTACTTTATCATGATCAGAGGAATGTATCAGAGTTTTTAAGAACTCTAATACTATATTAATTCTGGTCATTTTCATTAAACAGATCTAGTGAATCTTTCAAATTTGATGGCTAAAGTGGTTGCAATGATAAACAAAGATACCCTTGATGGAATCTTCCTATGCTAGTCGATGGAGGCTCTACACAATAAGTATAGTAGAGGTGAAGATAATAATGTTGCCTATGATACCATGGAATGGAAAAACCAAGTCCTGCTCACTACTGTACATGAATGCACGATATCCTTTACTAGTAACATTTTTATGACAAGGGGTCACGTTTTTAAATCCAGAACAATATTACTTGCAATGCCAACACGTCAATATGAATCTCGAAGGTCAGACCAGTGTTATATGTGAACCAAACAATGCCAACACACATATAAAGCACTGAATGGATATTATTCAACACAATAGCAAAACTGGATTGTGAATCAAGGGAGTTGAAATATTTAGTTTTCACCATCAAATAACTCAAAATCACTAGTTTTCTTTTTCTTCAAATCGCCATCACACACTGTTAAAAGGCTCAAAATGATCCCTTTGCCATAAACAACTCAAAATACACAGTTTCCTTCATTAAATGCTTGATATTACAATAATTTTTGCATTTCAGCAAAGTTACAGCCGCTTCAAGGATTTTCAATAATAAATTTCTTCAGAAAATGAATTGCGATACCTTAGTTTGAGACTCTAGCTATCAAGCTCTCAGATATTGAAGATCCAACATAACCCTTTGTGCTCTATCACAATTTTAATTGCTCTCTGTCTGTCATGCCCCCAAATGCTAATGTTTTGTGCAAATTTTCTATTCTCAAAGATATGCTTCTTGGTAAAATATGTCGAGCGTTTGACAGACTCTCGTAATAGGATGAATGTATGACAGACTTTGGGCCAACTACAACAGTGCACAAA
The DNA here is from genome assembly GCA_000404065.3 of Pinus taeda. Lineage (NCBI taxonomy): Eukaryota > Viridiplantae > Streptophyta > Pinopsida > Pinales > Pinaceae > Pinus > Pinus taeda. Next base: position 37,533 of record APFE031022850.1, on the reverse strand, counting down.
TGGAAGAAAACCTAATAGTCAGATCAGACAAGTAACTGTAGAATGGAAAGGCGTTCACTTTGAAGAACACCATGTAGCTAGTGGTAGGAGAAGGCCACACACTGTGGCTCTGATACCATGTTAAACACAACCATGTCGAAGACCAAATATGAAAGATAAGCATTAGATACATCTCTCATTCACATGATATACATTTATAGTACACTCTTGTGACTCTTGGATTCATCTTCCAAGGTCTCTTGGACTACCTTTGACTGTTCAACTTCCACACCGTAACCCTTAGCGGATTAGGTGTCCAACAACATCCATATCATCTACATCACTTGAATCTGAATTATCTACATCAACTCTGTTATGCAACCAACTCACAAAACAGAAGAAAAGATAGATCAATGACTCAGAAATTATCCTCCTTGAGGGAGAAATTGCCTTTACATTACATAAATGAACAATTCTTGGATAATACAAATGATAAGACCTCCTTGGTATATATTGTTAGTTTTTTTAGCATTGGATGTGTTTAGACTTGAAATTTGGTGGTGAGGCTAGAATACATGAGATCTCCAAAACCCATAAATCATTTGTTGAAATTTTGCCTAGAAATGACTTAATTAGATTATTAACCAGTTTTTAAATATTTCCTAAGTCTAAACTTAGGGAATATGGTTAATTAATCAATATTAATTAAGTTAAGGAGAGAATCATCTAGAAACTCACACAGAGATAATCCTAGCCATTGATTAAGTTTTAATCTTAGTTGTTGATGCTCCAACAGAGGATTATAAGAAGAGGTCGATGTGGTGATGGAGAAAATACTCAACAATTTGATTTCATGAGCAGAGCGATTTCTAGAGTAGCAACAATCAGTGGTCGGAGAGAGAGCCAGTGGGATCAAAGTAGTGATTGAGGAGCAGGGACAGTGAGTTGGAGGAAAGATTTTCCAGATTCGGGGAGGCAACAACAAATGAGTAGAATTATCCCAGGGAGGTAGCGTTGAGGGACTGCGCAGTGCTTCAATCAGGCATATTGATTTGGTAAGGAGAAAAATTTGTTCTCAGTTCCAGAGGCCGGGAAGGAGTCCCAAAAGGTTGGAGAGACGATATTCTCAGCGATCAGAGGCAAAACGACTTCATCTGAGCACTGTCAAGAGCAAGTTGTCCAGCCAACTACGCAAAGGTTGACATAGTGCTCTAGGAGGATGAGTTTTGATAGGGAAAGTCCAACCAGAGATTGCGTGTGGGAAAAGGGTAATTTCCTTCAGTATTTTACTCAGATTTTCTTTTTGTTTGGATAGCTAGTTGGTATCCATAGATGTACTCAAATTTCACTGTTGCATAATAATAAAAACCCTCACTGTTGCACCGATTTTTCGAAGTTGGGTTTTTTTCGGGGACATTGGTCCAAAGATTATTGTGTAATTTTATGTGTGCGCTAGCATTTATTTAAGCGTTTATTATTCCGTAGTTTTATTTGTGTAGGTGGCAATGTGAGTTATTTAATATTTGTTGTAGGAAACAATAAATAAATTGTTAAATTTAATTAACAATTAGGAGAGTAATTTGTAGTAGCTGCAATAGGATTCCAGTTTTAGGATTTTTCACATGGTAGCAGAGCGTAGATGATTAGCCAGAGAGCTCAGTGGCGAAGGAAGAGGGAGTTTCGCTGTTCAATGTGGGCACCAGATTGAAACCCCAGAGGCAGCGCAGTTGCCTTGGACAAGTGGCTGAATTTCTTAAGGAGATACAATTTTTCTGAGTGTGAGGCAGAAAAATTTGATCTCTCCAAATCGAGTGATTCGAGAGGTAGAGGGAGCAACCCAAAATTTTCATTAAGCAGATCTTTAGTTGGACACAAGGGTTTTGCAACAGTTTGCTAGAGTAAAGTCAACGCCAGGTTGAATGAAGAAGAGCACAGACAACAAAGGGGAAATTTCTCTCACGAGATCTCGAGCTTTAAAGATCTGATTTTTCTAGGTAGATTGGTAGTAGTTGTGAGCAGATCTTTCTCACTCTAGAAGGGAGTGCGAATAGCAGAAGCAATAACTAAGTAGAGAGAAAGAGGAAGATTTTCGAGTTTATTTTCTCTCGTTTTGAGTTTCACAGATTTTGCAGCTTTGGAGGGATGACCATAGGAGATTGCTAGAGGAGGTTGTACGAGTTAGCCAGAATGCAGATTTGGACAACAAATCGACTTCCAGTTGATGGAGACAGGTACTAGAGAAAGTGCGAGTTGTCTAGTGTGGGTTGCAAAGAAATAAAGGATCGCAACCATGGAATAGGCTCAAAAGGATATAGTTGGGCACCAGATCCAAGAGGTTGAGGAGTATGAGACTCCAGTGTGCCAAATGGGTAGGATCCTTGAGGAGTCCACCGCATACCTAGCTACAGGGGCCCATAGTGTTGAGTAGTAGGATGGATCAATGATAGCTGATGTAGTCAGATGTCAGAGTGACAGTTGCATAGATTAGTAGCAGTAAGATGCTCGGGAGCACAATGTAGTTGACACAATGCAGAGTTAGCAGAAACACATATTGTTAAGTGAAAGTGTAGATACTAGCAACAATCAGAGACTCGGGTGACAGATGCATCGTACTCATCACAGTTGATTCAATATTTAGGATGAATTTTAGTTGCAAATGTTGCAGTTGCAGCAACAACAGATGGAGAGGGAGTTACAGTGCAGATGTAGTGTTGACAACAATTCAACAAGGTCAACAACAACACAGATGCAACACATATCAGAGTTGTGTAGTAGTTGGTGGGCAATAGTAGTCAGACATCAACAACATGACAGGAGATGATGCAGAGACAGGGTGATGTCACAAGATGTGTAGTGGAGCACTAGAACACATTCTTCACTAAGAGGGAGTGTTAGTTTTTGTAGCATTGGATGTGTTCTAGACTTGAAATTTTGTGGTGAGGCTAGAATACATGAGATCTCCAAAACCCAAAAATCATTTTTGGAAATTCCGCCTAGAAATGACCTAATTAAATTATTAAATAGTTTTTAAATATTTACTAAGTCTAAACTTAGGGAATATGGTTAATTAATCAATATTAATTAAGTCAAGGCGAGAATCATCTAGAAACTCAAACGGATCGATCCAGAGATGATCTTAGCCATTGATTAAGTTTTAATTTTAGTCATTAATGCTCCAACAAAGGATTATAAGAGGAGGTCAATGTGGTGATGGAGAAAACACTTCAACAGTTCGATTTAATGAGAAAATATATTTCCAGAGTAGCAGTAATTAGTTTTTGGAGAGAGAGAGTTAGTGAGATCGAAGTAGTGGTGGAGGAGCAGGGACAATGAGCTCCAGGAAAGATTTTCCAGATCCGGGGAGGCAACAACAAGTGAGTAGAATTATACCAGAGAGGCAACGTTGAGGGATTGCGCAGTGCTTCAGTCAGACATATCGATTTGGTGAGGAGAAAAATTCGTTATCAGTTCCAGAGGCCAGGGAGGAGTCCTAGAGGGCTAGATAGACGATTTTCTTAGCTTCCAGAGGCATAACAACTTCATCTGAGCCCCTAGTCCAGAGCAAGCCATCCAACCAGCGACGCAAAGAAATGCAGATGCTGACGCAATGCTCTAGGAGGCTGCATTTTGATAGGGAAAGTCCAGCTAGAGATTGCCTGTGGGAGAAGGGTAATTCCTTTCAGTATTTTACTCTGATTTTCTTCTTGTTTAGATAGCTAGTTGGGCATCCATAGATGTATTCAGATTTCAGTGCTACATAATAATAAAAACCCTCACTACTGCACCAGTTTTCCGAAGTTGGGTTTTTTGATTTTCCAGGGATATTGGTCCAAAAATAACTGTGTAAATTTATGATTGTGTGGTAACATTTCTTCCAACGTTTATTATTCCGCATTTTTATTTGTGTAGGTGGAAGTGTGAGCTATTCAATATTTGTTGTAGGAAACATTAAATAAATTGTTAAATTTAATTAAAAATTAGGAGAGTAATTTCCAGTTGATGCAATATGATTCTGGGTTTCATAATTTTCACATATATAAGAGTCTAAGGGGTCACAATATAATTAGAGCCTACATAACAATAGTAATGTAATGACACAATAATAACAATAGTGAGCTTCTATGGGGCACAACAATAACAACATGGGGGATACATGGGCACAACAATAGCAATAGGGGGCTACACTAACAATAACAATAAGGGGGATACACTAGTATTATAGGGACCTAACATGCCCCTCTCCTTCAAAAAAATGTTGTTCTCAATGTTTGAGTAGTTTTAGTTGCTTTTGTATAAAATTATCATCCTCCCATGTGGAATCCTTAGCAGATAAATTCTTTCACTTAATGAGATACTCTGAAATTAATCGATTTTGTAGCTGTTGAGTTCTTGTTTTCGTGCTTGCTTCAGGCTCAAATATGATTTTCCTTCTCCGTCAAGTTCTGACAACATTGTTTGAACTGGGAGCTTGTCACCGATAACCTTCTTTAAGCATGAAACATGGAAAACTAGGTGTACTCAGGAAGATGCAGGTAACTCCAATTTGTATGCCATAGTACCAATCTTTTGCAACACCTTGTAAGGGCCATAGTACTTAGGTGATGATTTATTATCCTTCTTTGCTTGTTTGAGGGACATTTGTTTGTATTGTTGTAGCCGTAAAAATACCTAGTCACCTATGTCAAAACTTCTTTCAATGTTATGCTGATCTTCCCGTTGTTTCATTCGATTCTGCGCCAGAGTGAGGTTATCCTTTAAGAGTTGGAGAACTTGTTGTTGATGCTCAATCTGATCTTCCACTACTTGAACTTAGAATTTTCTTTTAAAGATGATGCGATGGACATGGATGATATCCATAAAGTGCCATAAATGGGGTCATTTTTGTTGCAGTATGGAAGGAAGTGTTATACCACCATTCAGCTAGAGGTAACCACTTGACCCTTTGTGTTTGTTTATCAGATACAAAGCAATGAATATATCCTTCCGAACATTGTTCACTATCTCAGTTTTCTTTTCAGATTAAGGATGATAAGATGAATTATGAACTAATTGAGTACCAAGGAAAGAAAGTAATATAATCCAAAAATTTAGAGTGAAAATGGGATCTCTGTCACTTACAATAATCTTTGGGTTTCCATGTAGTTTTTGAATTGTTTCCATAAATGCAGTAGCAACTATATTGGCTTCAAAAGGATGAGATAATGCACAAAAGTGTGTATATTTGGTAAGTCTATCAATTACCACCATGATGACACTCTTTCCTTCAGACTTGGGTAAATTTGAGATAAAATCCATTAATACCTCCTCCCAACGCTGACTTGGAATGACTAAAGTTTGTAATAGACCCGGGGTCTTAAGTTTCTCAACTTTATTTTGTTGGAAAACCAAACATTCTACCACAAACTTCTGAATATCAGATTTAAGGCCATCCCAAAAAAAATCCTTCTTGACTCTTTGATAAGGTTTTAAAAATCCCGAGTGGCCTCCTAAGGAGGAGGTGTGCAATTCCAAAAGAATCTTTTGCTTGAGTTGGAAATTCTTAAAAAGGTATAAACGATCTTTGTACCATAATGAATCATTTTTCCAACTAAATGTATCAGATGTACTGGGATATTGTTGCAACTTTTGAATGAGTGACCACACCTCTTGATCATTCTTCCATTTACCCGTTGTTTCGATTATCCAATCAAGTTGGATAACAGAAATGACACACTTCCACATCCTCATCCTTTCTTGAGAGTGCATCTACGACAACATTTTGATTCCCTTTTTTTATTAGAATATTTCTAATATTAGTTTAATGCTCATTCTTCTAAATTGTTGCTATTTTCTTTTCTTTAGCAGTTTCTTAGATGAAACTGAATCTCATATAGAAACTTGATGTTTCTATCTTTGTAAAATATCTCTGTATTATTATTGAGTATTCAGCTCAATCAATTCATTGAATTCTTTTGAAAAACCATATGCGTGTTTCGCACTGTTTTATGGTATCAAAGCAGGTTTTTGAGGTTTTATTCATTTCTAAGATCGAGTCCTCTGTAAGCCAGGTAGCCTTCACTGAGTCTCAGCTTCGGCTTTGCTCATCGTGATAAACGCTTACAGTTGTCCATCTCGATACAGAAGTGAATAGGTCGAAATAATTCTTCAGTTATTGCTCTCAGGTTTTAGACTCAGTCTTTTTCAAGATCCGGAAGCTCTCGGATTTTGTCTGGCTCATATACAGTCTCGAAATTCCTTTGTGGCCGGTCCAGATATCGGATCGTGGCTTCCTCTGCAGCATCACCAGCAAATTTTTTTCGCACTCAAAGCACGCCCGTCAAAAATCGTGCTCAATCTACGTGAAGATAAATCGGCTCTGAATGCCCACCGTGGCCTGCCAATTTTTTTTGCTGCATCCTGTACCGATCGGGAAACTGGCTCCTCATCTGATTGGGTTATACAGCTCAGGAATCTCTCGCATGTACTAAGGGCAGATGTATCTTTTTGATTGGCCGAATTTCAGATCTGTTTCAGGGCGTTGACCAGGGGTTTTTGACTGATTTTCACTGTGATATATCAGTGCGTGCGTATATATCAGTGCGTATATATATATCAGTGCGTATATAATTCAGTGCGTATATCACTGTGATATATCAGTGCGTATATATCAGTGCGTATATATATATCAGTGCGTATATTTATAACAGTGCCACTATCGATTAAACTCGTGCTCACTATATATATATATACAGTTCCAATATATATACTCCACCGGTGCCATTCGCGCGAGAGAGTGGAGTCTCCGTGGTCGACTTCCGGAACATCGTGGGACGTTGACGTGGTCCTCCCATCGCAGCGCAGACGTGGTCCAGTATTCAAATCGCAGCACAGACGTGGAACCCACATCAAGCTCGGCAGCGCAGACGTGGAACCCACCCAAATCGCAGCGCAGACGTCGTCCTCCCTCGATCTTCACGTGAGCTCGGTCTCTAAACACGTGATTCAATACCTCCGCCAACTTTGCCTTGACGCAGATACGTCGGTCGATCTGCCGTTTCGTTTGATGCACTTCTCTACGTAAGCTCGGCTCCTCCCTCGGTCTCCGTATGCTCGGGTAATCTCCAAATTTTTTCCTCATAGCACTGCTACAGCAGAACAGTATCGATAATTTTTTTGTGTGCGGAAAATTTCCGTGTTTTATTTCTGTATACCTGTGATAAAAGGACTGTGGCTTTTCTTCTGTGGAGGAGGTTCAAATATTCACTGTACAGAAAATCTGAGATTCTGAGTTTGAAATCTGCTATCTGCTAATTTTCTGTGGAGAAAATCCTGTGATATATCTTCAGTACTGTGACAGAAATTCGACCTTTCTTTCTCAGACCTTATTGACAGTTGCTTGACACATTCATGTTTATATTCTTGAAATATTTCTGAGCAGCAGAATTAAAGGTTTTAAAAAGCAGGTGTAAACCAGATTTTTTTTAAGTATCTCGGGTGCAGATCTTGACCAGTCCTGAAGCAGCACTAATTTCTTTGGGACATTTCTCTCAGCTGTGTTTTTTTAACTAAGCTATTGGCTGAGTCATCTCTGCTTGCAAGAAGGATGGCATCATTAACCAATCTAATGCTGGAAGGTAGTCAACGCTTCAATGGCACAAACTACAACATCTGGAAACAAAGAATGTTAACCATCTTTGAATATAGGTGCCTTGACCAGCTTGTTCTCAACAAGGAGCTCCGTCCTGGTACAGCTGGCACTGACCAAGACAAGTTTGATGATCGAAATCGCGAAGCAGTTATGCTCCTCAAGCTCTCTGTCGCTGATGATCAGTTACCTCAGATTCCTTCTGGCAAGACCGCTGCTGAGATCTGGCAACTGTTGAAGGACCTTCACGAGACATCCGACAAAAGCCGAGCCTTCTTTCTCAAAAATCAGTTGTTCTCCATTATGATGGACGAACATATATCTCTACAGGAACATCTCAACAAGATTAAAGATATTCGAGATCAGCTAGAAGCCATTGGTCGCACCATGGAGGAAGAAGATATGGTAGTCATCACCCTAAAAAGTCTACCACCATCTTATGAGCACTTCATCGAAACTTTAAACATTACTGCCACTAATGTTGATCTAAAGTTTCCAGATTTATGTACCAAACTTATGCAGCAAGATCGATGGAAACAACAGTTTGGTGGAGGTGCAGCATCAGCTTCTTCAGAAAATGCCTTTGCGGCCAAATATCCGTCATATCAGCAGAAAGGTTCTTCTCAGTCATTTGATCCTGCTAGGAAGAAAACTGTGCAGTGTAACTACTGTCACAAATTTGGTCACATAAAGAAAGATTGCCGACAGAGAATTGCTTCTGAACAGAAGAAACAGGGAGGAATTCATCAGACAGCAAATGTAGCAGAACATTCCGAGCAGACAGATTCTGCCTTTTATGCTTTTATGGCTAAAAGGTCTTCAGATCATATTCCATCATCTCCCTGGTACATTGACTCTGGTGCATCACGCCATTTCTCTCACAGGCGTGACTGGTTTATTGATTTTTCACCTTTCAGTGATTCCGTGGTATTTGGAGGAGGTGAAAAATACACAGTAGATGGCCGAGGTACAATCCAAATCCAGTCTGGTGGACACACTCTTACCTTCCTGAATGTATACTATGTTCCTGGGATGGAAACTAATCTGCTGTCCGTTAGTCAGATTATGAGGAACTCTCCTCAGCTTGATATAGTTTTCAGTTTGCACAAATGCTCTATTATCGACAGGGAGAAAAATCTTACAGTTGCTGTTGGCCTAGAAGGTCATGGTCTATACAAACTTCTTGACACCGGTGATTTCCCAGAAGTGGCCCTAGCAGCACGTGCTTCTCCCATCAGCACTCTATGGCATCAGCGATATGGGCACCTAAACATGCAGTATCTCTCTCAGCTTTCTCGGGAAGGACTTGTGACAGGATTACCTGATATTCAGACTCAGCAGTTGGGCATCTGCGGCGCATGTCAAGCTGGAAAACAACATCGGTCTTCATTCCCAAATGGCGAATCCTGGCGAGCATCTAAGGTACTCCAGCTAATTCATGTTGATATTTGTGGGCCCATGAAAACATCTTCTATCACTGCTTGCAAATATTTCCTGCTTATTGTAGATGATTTTAGTAGAAAGATGTGGGTTTATTTTCTAAAAAATAAATCTGATGCATTCAGTATATTTCAGAAGTTTAAAATCTTAGTGGAAAAAGAATCTAGCTGTGATATCATGACCCTTAGAACAGATAACGGGGGGGAATTTTGTTCTTCTGTTTTTTCCACCTACTGTGCTACTCATGGCATAAAACGCCAGTTCACTACCCCCTACACCCCTCAGCAGAACAGTGTTGTTGAACGCCGCAACCGCATGGTTGTTGAAATGGCTCGCTCCATGTTGCAGCACAAGAATATTCCCAACAAATTTTGGGCTGAAGCAGTATTTACTGCGGTTTATCTCCTTAACAGATCCCCTACTCAGGCTGTTAAAGGGAAAACTCCCGAAGAGGTCTGGTCTGGTCGTAAGCTAAGATCAGTCACCTCAAAGTCTTCGGCTCAATTGCATATACTTGGATTCCAGCTGCTAAACGCTCTAAACTGGATTCCAAAAGCCAGAAACTCATGATGACAGGGTACAGTGATCACCACAAGGCTTATAGACTAATTGATATTGCTACTGGTCGTCTTAGCTTCAGTCGCGATATGGTATTTGATGAAGACAGAGGATTCTTTCAGTCCTCTTCTTCTGAGCAGTATCCTACAGATCAGCCTCACAGTGTTCTTCTTCCGGTAGGTCCACCTGATGGGAGGGATGATGCCGTATCAATGTTTGATAATACACTGCCAGAACATCCTCCGGAAAATAACTCTTCTATTGCTGCTCCTATTGCTCCTGACCCCTCTTCTTCTACTACTAATGTTAGTTCATCTACTCTTCGACCAAAATGGTGGGCTAAAACCATTGGTGATCTTCGGGATGATGAGCTTCTTGAAGGACGCACATCTAGACATAAGAGCACTCAACAGTCTACAGTAAATTTTGCGCTTATGGCTAATATCCACAGTACCTTTGAGCCTCAAACTTTCTCAGAGGCTAAAGGTACACCTGAATGGGAACAGGCTATGGACGCTGGATTTCAGAGTCTTCAGAAAAATCACACATGGACCCTGTCTGATCTTCCTGCAGGGAAAAAGCCCATTAGCTGCAAATGGATCTATAAAGTAAAGTACAAAGCCAATGGAACTCTAGATAAGTATAAAGCTCGTCTTGTGGCTCGAGGATTCTCTCAGAAGGAAGGAATTGACTATGAGGAGACGTTTGCCCCTACAGCCAAAATGAGTACCATACGTCTTGTTCTTGCTCTAGCAGCTCAGTTTAAATGGAAAGTTCATTAGATGGATGTAAAAAGTGCTTTCCTAAATGGTGATTTACAGGAAGAAGTCTACATGACACAGCCTCCAGGATTTAAGATTGCCGGTCAGGAACAAAAAGTGTGTAGATTAGCTAAAGCTCTCTATGGACTAAAACAAGCTCCTCGGGCTTGGTACATGAAAATTGATCAATACCTGACAGATCATGGTTTTCAGCGAAGCCCATCTGATGCAAATCTGTATATCAAAAACACTGATGATGATATCTTGTTTGTGGTTGTCTATGTAGATGACCTTATCATTACTGGCAGCTCTGCACATTTGATCCATGAGATCAAACAAGACTTATGCAGAACTTTTGATATGACAGACTTGGGCCTTCTTCACTACTGTCTGGGGATTGAAGTTTGGCAGACTGAGAATAACATCTTTCTCTCTCAGTCCAAGTATGCTAAGAATCTTATTGACAGGTTCAGAATGCAGGATTGCAAACCAGCCACAACTCCGATGGAACCAGGGCTCAAACTTTCAGCTCAGTCATCTTCTCCTCCTGTGGATGAAACTTTATTCAGACAATTAGTAGGCAGTCTTATTTACCTTACTGCCACCAGACCAGACATTAGTTTTTCAGTAAGCTACATTTCCCGCTTCATGTCCGCTCCTAAAGCTGATCATTGGATAGCAGCCAAGCGAGTACTAAGATATGTGCGTGGCACTTCTGATTATGGACTTCTCTACACTCGTAGTTCCGATCCTATCCTTAGTGGTTACACAGATTCTGACTGGGCCGGTTCGGTTGATGATCGTAAATCTACAGCTGGGTATGTTTTTAATCTAGGATCTGGTGCTGTCACCTGGACTAGTAAGAAGCAGCAAGCCGTGGCTCTCTCCTCCACCGAAGCAGAATATCGAGGAGCAGTTAAGGCATCATGTGAGGCAGTTTGGCTTCGACGTATGCTTGCAGACATGCATGCTTCCCAGACAGGTCCTACTTCCTTGTTTTGTGACAATCAGGGAGTACTCAAACTTGCCAAAAATCCCGTCTTTCATGAACGAACAAAACATGTGGAAACTCATTGCCACTACATTCGCCAGCTTGTTGAAGACGGATTAGTTCGGCTGAAGTATGTTCCCACCACAGAGCAGCCCGCAGACATATTCACCAAGCCTCTTGGTCCTGCTAAATTTGAACAATTCAGGAGATCTATTGGTGTTGTAAATAGATTGAGCATTAAGGGAGGGTATTAGAATATTTCTAATATTAGTTTAATGCTCATTCTTCTAAATTGTTGCTATTTTCTTTTCTTTAACAGTTTCTTAGATGAAACTGAATCTCATATAGAAACTTGATGTTTCTTTGTAAAATATCTCTGTATTATTATTGAGTATTCAGCTCAATCAATTCATTGAATTCTTTTGAAAAACCATATGCGTGTTTCGCACTGTTTTATTTTTGTAGATGATTTCAAAGTCATAACTCAACATCTTTATGACCCATTTTTGTTTCTCTTTTGAAGATAATATTTGTTCCAAAAAATATTTAAGATTATCATGATTTGTTTTTACCTTGAAGTGTCTTCCCATTAGGTAAGGTCACCATTGCTTTAGTGAATGCAGTGTTGCCAACATTTCCTTCTCATAAATAGATTTGTGTAAATACTTTCGTTTGATTGAATGACATTCAAAAGCAATGGGTCTTCCTTCTTGCATTAAAAAAGCACCAATTCCATTTCGTGAGGCATCACATTCCAAAATAAAGGTTTTTGTGAAGTCTGGCGTAGCTAAGACCGGTTCTTGGAACATTACCTCTTTAAGATTTTAAAGGCCTTAGTTGCTTCTCAAGTCAAAGAAAATGCATCTTTCTTTAGCAATGTTGTTAGAGGTGCTGCTATTTTCTCATAATTCTTAACAAACTTGTGATAATACCCTGTCAACCCAAGAAATCCTCGAAGATATTTTATGGTTGTGAGGATTTTCCATTTCTTAATTGATTTAATTTGTTAGGGTCTACCTTAACACCCTCATGAGATATAATATGACCCAAATATTCCACCTCACATACTCCAAAGAAACATTTGGAGGTTTTTGCATATAATTGTTTCTCCTTCAATAGTTTGAGCACCCTGTTAACATGTTGAACATGATCCTTCCAAGACTTGTTGTAGATTAGTATATGATAAAAAAACTAACACAAATTTTCTAAGAAAGGGTTTGAAAATGAAATTCATCAAACCTTGAACTTGTGGAAGGTGGATTAGTAACGCTAAAAAGCATGACCATAAATTCATAATAACCCCCATGAGTTATGAATGTCGTTTTCAGAATGTCTTTAGTCTTCATTATAATTTGATGATATTCTGAAGGAAGATCCAACTTGGTGAAGTAAATTTGCTCCATGTAATTCATCTAACAATTCATCAATGACAAGAATGAGAAATTTATCTTTAAGAGTGAGCTTGTTGAGCTCTCTATAATCTGGACACATACACCATGATCCACCCTTCTTGCACCAATACTACTGGAGTAGAGAAAGAATTTTGACTAGGTTGAATTATACCAACCTCTAGCATTTCTGCAACCATACGTTCAATTTCACTCTTTTGTGCATAGGGATATTTGTAAGGTTTGATGTTTGGAGGAACACTTTACGGAATCAAATGAATAGCATGATCATGATCACAAATAGGTGGGAGGCCTTTGGGAGTCTCAAATACCTTGGAATGATTGTGCAAGACTTTTTGGAGATCTGGAGAGATAGATGATTTCGATGTTTGAACCTCTAGTGAGCATAACTGTGCAATTACGCCCCGTTGTTCTTTCTTCAAAAGCTTTGTCATGCCATTAGAGCTGATCATTTTTCTTGGTTTTCTTGCGATATGCCATAATTAAACTTCCTTTCCTTCCCAAAAAAATTTCAAGAACAGTTCTTGAAAATTAAAAGTTCTTGTTCCCAAATATTGTTGGACTCATAGTACAACATCAACACCACCCATTGGAATGGAAAACATTGGACTATTCAATACATATCCCCCCATGGTTAGCTTGATATTATGGCACTTTCTAGAGCAATTTATAGTTCCTCCATTTGCAACCATCACTTGACACTCTGGTGCTGGATATAGGAAGCAATTTAATTCCTTGGCTATCTTACAAAGAATAAAATTATGGGTACTACTCGAATCAATCAACACTATTACCTTTTTCTTCTTGATACATCCTTCTATCCAGAGAGTTTGAGGAGTGGTAAGAGCTGCCAATGCATTACAAGATATGGTTGTATTCATTTCTTCTTTCTATAGGGTTGGTTCCTGGTGTATATCCTCCTCTTTTCACGTTTTTTGTTCATTTTCTTCCTCCTCTTCACAATCTATGTAGAACAATTTTTTCTCAGCACACTTATGACCTTTAGTGTATTTATTGTCACAAATGTAGCAAATTCCTTTTTGCTCTTTTTTCCTCCAATTTTTGTGGTGTCAACCTTGTGGGTTGTGGAAGGCTAAGAGCAAACAATACTTCCATCTTTATAGTTGTGAGTGGTAGAATTCCTTGTTGCCATAGTTTTTCTTTCAACTTTTCTTGCCACCCTCAATTCCTTCTCTAATGAATTAGGTTCCCAAAAGCAAACATCATGTTGGTTGTTATCATTTAAAGTCCCTATGCAGACATCAATCCTACACTCCTATGGAATATTAATTACTTTGATATTCAATTTTCGGAAGTCCTCAAAGTCCTCAATGTGCTCCGCCATTGAACCCTTTTGTTTGAGATTTATAAATTAACTAAAGAAGGTGTTTCTCTTTGTATCCTCATAATGTGCTATCATTTCCTTCGTAAAAATTGACCAAGTGACAATTTGTTTACGAGAGCAAAGCCATTGATACCATACCAACTGATTGGGTTCTAAATATGAAGATACAATGTGTACCTTTTGTGTGTTTTGCACATCATGGAGATCAAAATATTGCTCCATCTGTAGTATCCATGTTACCAGATCCTTGCCATCAAACTTCCTCATATAGATCTTTGACATGTGGTAGTTCTTAAGCCCAACATTGGAGTCTCTAAAATCACAATTCATATACTTTTTTTCCTCATCATGATTTTCATGGATTACCTTGTCACCACTGAGAAGCTTTTCTTTTAGCAACTTTGCCAAACCTTTCTTCAACCCTTCTATCTTGACATTCATCATTGCTTCCATGTCAGCTTTTAAACCATCTTTCAAAACTCCCATTTCCATTTTTATACCATCTATCTTAACATTCATCATGGCTTCTAATTCATTTTTCGTTACTTTTTGTGAGAGAGAAATTTGTTGCACTTGGTCTTGTAATTTTGATATATCATACTGCATTTCTTCCTCTTCTTTATGCGTCATAGAAGAGATTTTTGGTTGCTTACTAGGTGTGTCCATTTTTTTTGTTTCGAGGCATTTTAGAATCAAACAATGATATCTATGCTTCTCTATGCCCTTTGAATCACTTCAAACTGATTTTACAAATAAAAGATGCAAAATTTAAAAAAATTACACACCTTTTTCTTGTGTTTTAGGAGCTCGATATTGAAACTATTGTATCTTTGTAATTTCAGATCTCTAAGGTCTGAACTTTTGTCCTGTGCTATACCTACGAGTATTCTTTCCAACCCCACAAGTCAGAATGAGATTGGATTCTTTAAGAAGGAGTTATGTCCAATCTTCCACGATGGCCTCATTATAGATTAGTTCAGTAGAGCGATCTTGTACAGAATTCCATGTGTCATTGTTTCGACCTTTGACCCTGAAAATGATGCACGAAAAACTAACGTTCGTGCAATTTTTGTCATTTTTTACGAAATTCAAATCCGATGCTCAGAGAGAAAGTGATGTCGATTTTCCCTAGGTCATATGTTTGAGATTAAATTATGGAGCCTAGAAAAACCCTAACTTCTTCGGACCATATCTCATAAAATATAATGAACCAAGATCTGAAAATTTCTACACGAAGTTCACCGAGATTTCTAATCCATGTGGTCGAAATTTCAGCTTCTGAATCCTCGTAGAACAAAAATTTTTAGTGAAAATTTCAAGATGGCTTGTTTGAACTAGCGAAACCCTAGAATCCAAAGCTCTGATACCAAATGTTATGCAACCAACTCATAAAACATTAGAAAAGATAGATCAATGACTTATAAATTATCCTCTTCGAGGGGGGACCTCCTTTACATTACATAAATGAACAATTATTGGATGATACACATCATAAGACCTCCTTGGTATATATAGGAGTCTAAGGGGTCACAATATAATCAAAGCCTACATAACAATAATAATGTAATGACACAACAATAACAATATTGGGTTTCTATGGGACACAACAATAACAACATGGGGGATACATGGGCACAAAAATAACAATAGGTGGATACACTAACAATAACAATAAGAGGGATACACTAGTATTATAGGGACCTAACAAACTCCAACTTGTCTTGTAGAACTTTTGGTTCCTGTCTTTTCAACTTTATCAAAATGAACACTGTTTTGATGATCCACTTTGGAAAGTTATAATATGGTCCAAGTTTCTTCACTAATTGAGATGTTGCTACATTTCCATAAAGTTTCTACCTTCAATCCTCTCAATCACATCATCCAATTGAACTTCCTACTCCAATGAAGAGGTTGAAACATTTTCCTAAGGGGAAGATGGTGCTTGGAAAGGAGATTCCAAATATTGGTCCAAGATAGGGATCACCCCTTCAGGATGTTGAATCCCATCATCAAATTTGTGATATGTCTTTACATGGTTAAATCTATCTAGATGATCAAGTTGTCGCTCAATAGTTTTGTCTTTCTTAGTGAATTCGATAAAAATCACATCCCTCTCGAGAGAAGGAACTCTTTTATCTCATTGTAAAGATAACATGCCTTGGTGTTGTTTGAGTACCTCAAGAAGATGAATTTCCAATTTCTTGCATTGAGCTTGTTCTTTGCTCCTAAGGAATTAAGGCATAGCAAGTGGAACCACAGACCTTGAGATGCCTCACTGAAGGAATGCGGCCAGACCACATTTATAAGTAGTCTTGTTCCAAAGAGCATGCTACATTCATAAGAAGTCTTGTTCCTAAGAGCATGAGATGGACTTTTTGGAAATACTAAGAGGGGGGAGAATCAATATTTCATCTATTTTTACATAATTGGTTAGATTCCTTTAAACATTGAAAGCATCAAAAGAAAACATGAAACATCATAACATCAGATATACAATGAACATAATATTTTCTGTCAATAAAGCTTCATTATGTATGGTTAGACGCAAGTTTACCAACATAATTAGAAGGAAGTACAAAACTCCTCAAGGGTTTTACCCGCAAGGGATGGATGGAAGCTAATGCTCCCTAAAGCTTGAAGAGTTTTATAGATCCAATCTGAAGGGGTCTTTAGTCCCCTTATACAGTTCAACTTCCCTACTCCACGCTTCAACTTCTGCTACCTCAACACTCTACTTGCCCCACAACACTCTGTTACCCCATACAATGATAGAAACTAGGTTTGGGCTCCTGTACCAGTGACAATGACCCACTTACAAATTATAGCCCAAAAACAAACCACAATAATGCACACTTCAAAACAACCGACTGATTACAGTTCTAGTTGTAGGAGGATGCACAAGCTCCTACCTCAACTTCTGTTGATGACTTTCCCTAAAAAAGTTAAATAATTATTTGATGATGATGATGCCTTTGCTTGACGTTGCTCCCTTTAATACTATTGTATATGAACCCCTTCTATTTAATATTCCCTCAACATACCAATGCTTGTCTTTATTGCTAAATATGACTCCTCTTCAACAATTTGACTAGGACACCAGTCTGCCTTTGAAATCAACGATAAGGGAAACTGTTGAGGATGAGAAGATCTGTCACGAGTGTATCAATATAGAGAAACTCTAACACTGTTCAACGTTCCACTTTACATTAAGGTCAAACTTTAGTCAACATTGCTTACTGCAAAATATCATTGTTGGGCACTCATTCCACTATCTTTGCTCAACAATAGTAGCATTATAACACACCTTAGTAGCACCTATAATACATGAATATCCAATGAAATCGTTTAAACTAAACTACTACAAAATGGTATGACAACAAGAAACAGATTTCTTCAATACTGACACTGATTGTTAACAACATCCTTATTGTTGTAAGATAATGAAACTATTGATGATAAAACCCTTATTGTTGAGCTTCTTTAAACGATACAAAATGTTATGATACTGATACTGCTGCAAAATGTTATGACATTGAAACTCTTAGTATTAAGTTACAAAATGTTATGGCACTAAGACCCTTACTGCTGAACTTCTTCAAATGCTACAAAATGTTGTGACATTGAAATCCTTATTAATGAATATCTTCAACTAGAAATGTTTTGATGGATTTTCCTTATTCGTTGATGACGACTTTTTTGCAAGATACATAAACAATCTTCACAAACAAACTTGGCATCAACAAGTGCATAAAATTCATCATTAAGATGCGAACCTTGAATGAACTTTTGGTTAGGGTTAAGAAACAATTCAATAGATCTGAATTTGAAGACTGACCTTTGTCCCTAGAATTTGGAAGTGTCAACTTCTATAATGATTGCACCTACCATGTGTGATGAAGTCATTACCTCACAGGTCATGCAATCAATCAACAACAATGAATTTTTGTACAACAACCACAAAGCACCTAAGTTGTTGGTGATATGAAATAAGAGCCAACTTTAGACCAGTGATCAAACCCTTCCAATAGGACGCAAATCAAATCTGTCACAGGCTCAAGGAAGGTACTCCTTTAGACAAGGATTCATAGATGAAATTCAGATGAGTTCGCAAGTATGTCCTTGTCAATGCTAATATTTTTCACAAAGGAAACTACAAGAGTCTTCAACCAAACAAATCTCTTTATGATACAAGGTAACCCAAAATAGAGAAAGGTCGCACCAAACTTCAAGAATTTGTTC
The DNA here is from genome assembly GCA_000404065.3 of Pinus taeda. Lineage (NCBI taxonomy): Eukaryota > Viridiplantae > Streptophyta > Pinopsida > Pinales > Pinaceae > Pinus > Pinus taeda. The sequence continues at coordinate 19,187 of APFE031022850.1, read as the reverse complement.
AACGAATTATCAAGTGTTTCAGTGTATCTAGTTAGAGATTCATAGCATACAACAAATGTATTCAAATCAACACCAAAATTTTCTAGTGAATTCAACAATTTCACATGGTCTTCTAAGATAGATTAAATTTTGGCTCTAGATATTTTGTTTGTTTCGGAAGTATACAAAAAGTCGCATGCACTTGACTCAATTCATTACTACAAGGATAGAGTAAAATGAATCTCTTTGGATGGCATTAGTTTGGTTCTTCGTGGATCTTGGCTTAAAATTACTTCATATACCCAAAATTGAATCTGGTTTAGGATTCAATGACAATTTTCCTTCCAAAAGATATTAAAATGTGCCACTGTATTTGAACTCGATTTCAAGAGAGATCGTAGGAAGATACACCTTCAAATATTGTTGGAGTTACAATCACCTTGAAAAATATACACCTTTTATATCACAAGAAGGGCCGAAATATTTCTTTCAATTTGGCTTCAAACCTAGTCTGGAGTTGCATAAAAAAGGGTTTGATCTTGTTCAGAACAAACTCAAAGACATGATTCCTTAACAATTGTAGAAAATCTCCCAAGATATGCTTGAATTTGATGTGGGTTGAGATGCTCCAGAATCCAATCCCTATCCTATAAATAAACTCAACAAAACCTTTACAATCCTCAAGGCTGAATCCTGGATCACATTTAAAACTTGCCCAAAATAGAATCTCCTTAGGTGACCAGTCCACAATTTCCATAGATGTTCCCTAGAAGAGGGCCCTCGACATAGTTAATATGTTGTTCAAACTAGTGCGAATACAATCTGCAAAGAGGAAAGAAACTAGTGTACACCCTTGGCCCAAAACAAATGTTAAGCCCACAGATTAATTTTGAACGTCAACCACTTTAAAGGATATGCTCGACTACTCCTAGCCGCAGAGATTTCTCAGAAAATTCATACTACATACTTGTTCACTGGAGAGTATAAAGGGCGTCTTTATATAGGAGTGGAGGCCGCTTTTGGAAGGAGGGCCGACTTAAACTTTAGAAGGAAACTAATATCTAAATTTCAAAATTATTGGAGCGAAAACCCCAAATAAAGATAGGCCGACTTGAATTTGTTCTTAATTCAAATTTTGATGCCCTTAACGAATTATTTTAGCCACAAATATTTAATTTAATTTTTCATATGAAGACTTTTCGACTTTATAAATTTCCAGCTAATAATAAATGACCACATCAACACACTTTTAGGATTTTGACCACTAGGAGGGTGCAACATCTTTGACTGGGCATATCTACCAAACCGTGAGGGCCGACAAAGCGCCCCACATATCAACAAAATTGGCTTCACGATAATTATCAATCCAGATAGTTCCCATGCCAAGATTCACCACAAACACGATCAACAAGTGCAGGACAAGTGTGGGGTATGATCACCTTCCAAGGGATCCAAACCCTAGAGCTAGGGTTTGATCAATTGCATCATCTCATCCATGCATGCTTGCATATTGAGGACATCAATGACGAATATCTTGCATGCACTTTGACATCAATGACAACATACTCAACAATCTCCCCCCTTTCCATTGATGTCAACACATCGATCATCACCTGGCGTGCTGCATAAACTCCCCTTGACTTTATGCCTATTTTCTTCGTTTCTTTCCAATATTATCTTCCCCTTTGACATCAATGGAAAAGGGTGGATGACGCATGCTTTTCATTGATGCTATCTTTATTTGACATGGATCCCCTTGACAATGTGCTCATTGCTGCATCATCTCTTCCATTACGCAGCATTCCCCTATCAGTATGCTTTCTTTCTGCATCATCTCTTCCAAACCCCTAAAACAACAATCCATCATACAAGCCACTATGAGATATATGTTCAAACAATAAGTTCTACAAGGCTTCTCTGGTCATGGATCTCTGCACATAATGCCAAATTTATGTAAAATAAATCTCAGAACAATCATAAGCAACAACATTAACTATGCTCTTCTAGCCAATAAAGTTCCAATAGTGCAACAACTATTAATCAAATCTCTACATATCAGTAACAAGCAATAAACTCAAAGCACCATAAGCAATCTTTGTGTAAACATGGGTTCTATTCATTAATCATATATTTATGCATCAAACATCAAATCACCACTAGCATATCCATTCATTACTGATCATTAAGCATACTAGTTCATGAGGCAAACACGGAAAAATGTAAATTAATCAATGAAGAAACTTATTTGTCATTGTTGCACACATGATTTTGCAATTCAAAGTTAATATTCCTCCTATTGTCTCAGCCACACAACTCTGTCATAGGAATGCCAAAGCTATAACATGAAAAACATCATTGTAACAGGGACTTTGTCAACATTCTGCCTCAATTATTTCAATGTGCACTATCAAGCCATTCACAACCAGAACACCATGCAAACAATGTAAAATTTTGATCACGACTTCAAATGTGTGCACAATTGTGTGTGCAAACTACATCAATGCATAACCTTGTGAGCTAATCTAACAAAAAATTTCAGTGCTGAAATAGATAGTCATCAATCTAAGCATGTAATCGATCCATAACTATGAACAAATAGAACATAGCAATCAAGACTCTGAAAGAAAGCATTGTATCATCTAAATATTTGCATTTGACCCCTTTATCTCTTTACATCTTCTGATCCTATGATGTAACTTCCCTTGTCTCCATGTCTTCAATATTCCTTTGACTGGTTTGTTTTCTCCCCCTGATAGTTATGCTTCTTCACAACTTGCCATAGTTGATTTCATCTGGTCTTCTTGCTTTTGGATTCTTCTCCAAACTTTGGTGGTTTTTCTTTCCTGCTTGGTGAATTTATTTCCTTCTTGATTCTCCTAGGCCCACCTCAAGTTGCTTCTACAATCTCGTGCAAAATGGCCAAGATTGTGACATAGGTAGCACTCTACTTCTGGTCTAAACAACAGAGCAAAGGTGTTGTAACTTCTGTTTTCATAGGCATATGGGACTCTATAATGTCTTATAGTAAATCTACCTCTAAGGTTTTGATAAAACCCTCTATCATTACTCCTGCTATATTCCCTGCAATCTCCAGCTCTATTTCCGTAGTTAGAACATATATAGCCATAGCCATAAAAAGTGCCTGTATACCTGGGTGTATAGGGTGATGATCTCCTAAAGGTGTCTCGACCTTGAGGATACCCAAGGATTTTCTCCTCTTCACTTTTGAATTCTCTTATATGATTTAACGTCTTAAATGCATCAACTTGAATCCTTGAGGTATTGATCTTCCAACTTCTGGTGTTAGTTGACTTGTGCAAAAATTTGACTTTGGGCTTCTCTTCATCTTTGGCATGAGACTTCTCTTCACGATCCTTATTTCCATCTTCATCACGTGACTTCTCTTCATCTTTGGAGTTTTCATCCCTGCATCTCGAGGACTCACCAAAATACGTAATACTTGTATTGATAAGTGGTGATCTTTCGTAATTGAGAATGTCATCCAAGATTTGCGAACTCCTCAATCTTTGATTCAACTTGTCCACTTCTGCTCTCAAGGTGACGATTTCCTATTCATGTTTCATGCAATCCTCTTCCTTCTTCATCTGACTTCGTGAGACTTCCTCAATCCTTTTGGTTTCTTCAAGATTTCAAACAAATTTCCCTGAACCGGGATCTATCATCATCCATTTACAACTTGCTATCATCCCTACAAATCCAAAAGCATTGTCTCTCTAGAAGTTATAAGAATCTTGGATTACATTGGCTAAAAATTATAATTTAAGACCTCATTGAACTTACTCTCTTAACAAACTATGATGGCACAGGCTACACACATGGAAATTTCATTGGTTAGCGTAGGTTGCTCTTATAGAAAGTGTGATGACACCTGGAAATGAGTAAAAATAAAAAATAATTTTGAAGTTTCTCTCTCTAGAAGCTTTGGGAGTGGATTTAACCATCTACTATTGGATCTGATCTCGAACTCTTACTAATGAGGTCTTATCTCTTATCTCATAGATCTTACCTCCTTCTAAAGTGGATGTAAGCCCTATTATGGTAAATCCAAAACTACCTCATTTACCTTATAAATGCAGCACCTGCCATAGGGTTTGGGTTGGCTTTTGGAGACTCTGATTATGCCTTTATGCTGTCCATTTGTGTCTAGAGGTCCATGATCCATCCATGTACTTTAGGTGTGATTGAAGGCTTACCATTGTGGCAAAGGAAGGACAAGATAACTAGGAGAGATTCACAAAGTCAAGGCCTACAAAGGTTGTAAATTTTTTTGCCATTATTAATGTAAAAGTGCATTGTTTCTCCTATACATTATGTATTGATTTTTCATTTGTAGAACATGAATCCTTGACTTCTTTTTTAGAGTTGTTTGTATATGCTATCTTGTATATTTTGTTCTCTTGCTTGTTTTGGATGATTTGCAAGTTCCACTTTTAGAAATTGGAGTTGGAGTTGGAGCTAACAAGTAAGGAGAAGAAGGAAGCTTGCCTTGGATTCCAAGTAGGTTTTCCTTTCATATTCCAAATATCTCTAAGGAAAAACATTGTATTTTTGTCTTGGTTGTTTCTAGGCTAAGCAACTAGGTCTACAGATATTACTCCTATTCACAAAAGGAATTTATGCACAAAACATCCTTCTTCAAGGAGGTGATTTGCTTGCCAAATTTGTTATCATGCTTGTTCCATTTATTTGGCCTCTCCTTGAGCTGGATTGTCAAGGTGCTTTCTTTATTGTTTTCCTTTTGTAGCATGCTTTTTATATGGTCCACTTCCTTCTTTGCTTCATCAAGTTCATGATCATTTTCTGGCATTTTCATATGCTCCTTTTGCATTTCAATTTCTCTTCTTAACCTGTTTATTTCATCAAGAGCCCATTCATATTTAGCATCCTTCTACTCACTATATTTCTTTATATATTTGAATTCTGAACTGAGACTATTTTACAAACACCTTATATGATCTCTCTTTTTTCAATCTTCTCAATTTGGAGTTTGAGAGATGCAACTTCTTTAGAATCAGCTGCCATCTTAAATGCTACAAATTTTCCTTCAAGCAGTTAAGGTTCCAAAGAAGGACTTGCTACGATACCATTTGTTGGAAATATTAAGAGGGATATGAATCAATATTTCATCTATTTTTACACATTTGGTTAGATTCCTTTGAACATTCGTAGCATCAAAACAAAACATGAACCATCATCACGTTACGTAGACATTGCACAAAATATTTTCTCTCAACAAAGCTTCATTATGTACGGTTACATATAAATTTACCTGCTAAATTGGAAGGAAGTTCAAAACTCCCCAAGGGTTTTACCAGTAAGGGTTGGGAGGAAGATAATGCTCCCTAAGGCCTGAAGAGTTATTACAGTTTCAATTTGAAGGGGTCTTCAATCCCCTTGTACAATTCAACTTCCCTACTCCACACTTCAACTTATGCTACCTCATCACTTTGCTTGCCCCACAACACTGTTGACTTTGGGCTCTCATACCAGGGACAATGACCCATTTACAAATGATATTCCAACAAAAAACCATAGTAATCTCACACTTCAAAACAACCAACCAGTTAAAGTTCTAGTTGCTGGAGGATGCACAAGCTCCTACCTCAACTTCTGTCGATGACTTGCGCTAAAAAAGTAAAAGTATTATTTGATGATGATGATGCGTCTTCTTGATGCTTCTCCCTTTAATATTTTTGTAGATGAAATCCCTCTACTTAATCTTCCCTCAACATATTGATGCCTGTCTTGATTACTAAAGATGACCCCTCTGTAATAGTTTGACTAGGATAACGGTTTGCCTTTGAAATCAATGATAAGGGAAATTGTTGAGGATGAGAAGATATGTCACGACTGTATAAATATAGAGAAACCCTAGAACTGTTCAATGTTCCAATTTACATCAAGATTAAACCTTAGTCAACATATCTTACTGTTGAATACCATTGTTGCACACACATTCCACTATCTTTGCTTAACAATAGTAGCATTTTGACACATCTTAGTAGCACCTATGATACATGAATATCTAATGAAACCCTTTAAACCAGACTACCACAAAATGATATGACAATGAGGATTGGATTTCTTCAATACTGAGACCTCTTGTCAATAACACCCTTATTGCTACAAAATAATGAAATTGGTGATGATACAACCCTTACTACTGAGATTCTTTAAATACTACAAAATGTTATGATACTAAGACTGCTGCAAAATGTTATGAAACTGAAACTCTTGCTGCTGAGCTAGATAATGTTATGACTCTAAGATCCTTACTGTTGAACTTCTTCAAACGTTGCAAAATGTTGTGACATTGAAATCCTTTCTAATTAACATCTTCAACTAGAAATGATTTGATGTCTTTTCCTTATTTGTTGTTGATGAATTTTCTGTAGGATACATAAAAAGTCTTCACAAACAATCTTGCCATTAGTATTTTCATCAAAATTATCATTAAGATGTGACCCTTGTATTAACTTCTTGTTAGGGTTTAGAAATACTTAAACATATATGTATTTTGAAGACTGGCCTCTATCCCTAGAATTTGGAAGTGTCAACTTCTATAATGATTTCACCTACCATGTGTGATGAAGTCACAACCTCACAATCATCATGCAATCAATGAACAACAATGAATCTTTTATACAACAACCACAAAGTGCCTAAGTTGTTGATGATTTGAAATAAGAACCAACTTTAGACTAGTGATAAAACCTTTCCATTAGGCCGCAAAGAAACTTTATCACAGGCTCAAGGAAGACATTTCTTTATGCAAGGATCCGTAAACGAAATTTAGATGAGATCACAAATATGTCACTTTGAGTGCTAATCTTTTTCACAATGGAAACTAAAGAGTCTTCAACCAAACAAATCTCTTTATGATACAAGGTAACCGAAAATAGAAAAAGGTCGGATTAGACTTCAAGAACTTGTTCAACGAATTATCAAGTGTTTCAACATCTCTAGTTAGATATTTAGAGCATACAACGAACGTATTCAAATCAGCCTCAAAATTTTCGAGTGAATTCAAATATTTTGTGTGGTCTTCTAAAGATAGATTAATGTTTGGCTCTAAATTGTTCGCTTGTTTCAGAAGTAAGCAAAAAGTCGCGCGCACTTGTCTCAATTCTTTACTATAGTGATAGAGTAAAATGAAACTCTTCAGATGACTTTAGATTAGTTCTTCATTGATATTGGCTTACAAATTACTTCATATAACCCAAATTGAATCTGGTTCAGGATTCGATGACAAATTTCCTTCCAAAAGATATTAAATGATGCCACTATATCTAAACTTGATTTCAAGAGAGGTTGTAGGAAGATACACTTTAAGAGATTGTTGGAGTTACAATCACCTTGACAAATCTGCACCTTTTAGATCACAACAAGGGTCAAAATCTATCTTTCAATCTGGCTTCAAACCTGGTTTGGAGTCACTTAAAAAATCATTTAATCTTGTTAAGAAAAAAACTCAGAGACATGATTACTTAAAGAATGTAGAAGATCTCCCAAGATATGCTTGAATTTGATGTGTGATAAGATGTGATGGGTATGCTCTAGAATCCAATCCTTATCTTGCGAATAAACTCAACGAAACATTAACCAATCCTCAAGGTCGAATCCTAGATCAATGTTATACAATATTTTGTCACACTCCCAGTCTCATATCCTAAGTGTCACATTTTGTGTCGTCAATGTCGCAAGTGTCGCAAATTGACGAAAGTTGTCAAAAGTAGTGTATTCACCATGAAACATGTTTAGAAGCATTCCTGAAGGAAGAAGAAGATTTTCCTTGAAGAAATTCTGAAGAACTTGTCCAAAACCTTGTATTGCAAGCCCAACGCTACTTTTAGCAGATAAATCTATGCTAGTAACCTTTTGTCTAACTAGTGACTAGCGCTGGCAGCCCATCTTTTGATATGAAAATCTGCACTAGCCCTCTTCAAACATTTTTTCCTAAAATAGAGGAGAAGCTTCTCCTACTTAGAAGTCTCGAGAATGGTGAGCTGGTTGCAGTTGAATGAGGATTAGAGTGAGACCTCCCATTCCTGGTCCTTGATCCTACTTTCATGGATCTTCCCCTTGAAATGGGGAACCTCTCCCTCCTTTTATGGATCCTCAAATCCCTCTCCTTCCCTATAAATCAAACCCCTACCATCTACTTTTGGTTAGCTATTAGTTGGCTATTGCTTGGTTGCCTTCCTAGTGCTGAACTATGCCCAAATGTTGCCCATTTTGCTAGGGAGAAAGGGGTGCTTTAAGGTCTTGGCTAGGACTTGGAAAGTCATCCAAAGAAGGCTTCCAACATCAAGGCTTAAGTGGTTGTATGCTTCCCTAACTTTCTATTAATAATACATTATGTGTTTGCTTTCCATAAGTGTGTAAATCATTACTCATTTAGTGTGATACTCCTTGATCTGTCACATAGTTTATGTTAGAATTGAAACAACCGAGCTAAAACAGTGAAATAACCAACTACAACTATATATATATCAAGCACATTTTTTTTTTTTTACACAACAATTACAATCGGAAAACAACACATTGAGATTTCAATTCAATCAACACACACATCGCTGATGCTCATTCCAGGAACATAACGCCACATTTATATACTTTTAATCTAAGGTAAAGTAATAACAAAATACACATGTACCGTACACCGGAGAGGCGAGACTCCGTTGGCTCTGTTGTCGCTGGTATTTCCTCGTTGCCGGTCACTTCTACGAGTGTATGATGACGCGCTTGATCCGAATCAAGACCCACCGGTTTACCTCCCAGCCTACACCTTGGGTACTCTTCTTCCCCGCGGACCCCCGAGCTGCAATGGGGTTGTACAATGGAGGAAGAATCTAGCTGGCAGAGGAGAGCAACCTTAGCTCAAGAGTCCCCTCTCTAAAACCCTCTACCTCTCCAAACTCACTATAGCTTCGTAGTCACTGCTTTCACAACATATCATCCATCCAACAATAGGGTTCCAAAAAGTCCCTTCTCTCATGGCTTGCCCCTTCTTTTATAGGAGTCCCCATAGGTGACACTTGGCATGTCATGCATATTTATAATATTTTTCTTTTAATTTAATACTTGATTATTCACCTACCCATGTGTCATTCTCTCAGCAAGGGTCACCCAAAATTATTTACTTAACTTTTTATTTAAAACTAATATTTTCCTCACCTCACAAGATTCCTATTTCTTCTCCTAGTTGTCTCTTTATTCCCCCCTTTTATTCCTTAGATTGTGTTTATTACTTGGAGTCAATTAATGAGTCAATATTTTGTCCCCAATCTACTTCCTAAATTAACTCAGGTTATCTCTTAGAGGGATATTCTTATGCTGGTTGATGCCACATGAAGCTTCTCTACATTTCTCTAAATTTAATTTATTTTCTTATTTTAATTCACCTTCCTCTTTTATTAATTAATTTTAATTGGTTTATGATTAATCTTTATCCTTACAATATGTTTGTCTTCCCCTTTTATCTAATTAAACCACCTGATCTACTTAGAATTTTCCAACATGGGGAGGGTAGAATTTTTAAGGTACTCTATTTATTTCTTCCTATGATCCTCCTCCTTCCAAGTTTTATTTTTTATTTAATTTCCTTGGTTTCCAATCATCATTTTCCCTTAATGTAACTTTACCAAGTTTTCATTCCTTATATTTATTTGTTATTATTTATTTTTAATGATTCCAAGGGTGCCAAGTTTGGTTGTGCCTTTCAAGAACTTCCCTAGAAGTTCCAAGGGTGCCACCCTAACAGTTTAATTGTGATGCCAAGGGTGCCAAGTTTGGTTGTGCCCTTCAAGAACCTCCCTAGAAGTTCCAAGGGTGCCACACCTAACAGTTTAATTGTGATGCCAAGGGTGCCAAGTTTGGTTTTTCCCTTCAAGAACTTCCCTAGAAGTTCCAAGGGTGCCACACCTAACAGTTTAATTGTGATGCCAAGGGTGCCAAGTTGGTCGTGCCCTTCAAGAATTTCCCTGAAATCCCAAGGGTGCCACACCACTTTCCCTTCAAGCATCCAGTGACTACGATGGGAAAATATCGTGCAACATCATAGACCACTATCGTCTTTTATGTTGCGTGCTATAGTGAGACTAATGGTGCTGGGGATCAAGGAATCCGCCTTGATGCACGCCCCCCAGTAGGTTCCTCATGAGCGACTCAACTTTGGGACCTGCCCTCATGGCATCGTGATCTTCAAGGCGAAGGTGTTTCAACCCTTCCAGCCCAAGTCACGGTGGGAGTGCTAGTGGGTGAGATCAGGGACTCTATCCCACCCCTCCCACGTAGTTCCATCCACCTGTACAACCCCATCACCCATATGTGAGTCATTCGGTCAAGCAACAAATCTATGCCTGCAACCATTAACATATCATCAGCATATAGTTAAACATATATGGTAGATTTCAAGATCGATATAGACTTTAAAAGATAAAACAATATGAATTTTCATCAAACCAGGTGTCATCGACATGTCATATGCGAGCGCCTCTGATTGTTTCCTGCCATACTCAAAAATCATTAGCAACAAGGTTTCTCACTGTTAGTCATTATCATAATAGCATCATTAACGATTCCTGGTCATTCACATCGTTGTTCATTATAAGCCTGAATTAACGGAAGTAGGTAACAGAGGGTACACATCCCTCATGGCTATCATCATTTATCATAAATGGAAACATACATATTCATTAAGCCATCAACATCGTAACATCATAGAAATATACCTATCTATCAAATTTATCATCATTATACTTTTAGTAGAGCGCATACATATTCTTTACTACCCTCACCATAAATTCAGATACTAAACTTAACTATTTAAATGATGCAATCATCAGAATACTTGTTAGATAAGATATATAACCATTCATGCTATCATAATATCAATGGAAAGCAAAACATCATAACCATGAATATCTCAATCGTTGATAATAGTGTCATGAGTCTAGATCCTCAACCTGAGGTCCTCAAGGAATAAAGTATAAGCCCTAAGGCTATATCAAGGTTAATTTAATATTAGAGTTTGTCAATTAGAGCGGGGCACTACACACCTGATGTCAGTCCATCATTCTACAGTGGAGAGGACAAATTATTCATTGAAAATCCACTTGATTTTTCATATTCTTTTCCCGAAAACGCAGAGGATGAACATTCTTGCTTCTCATCTACCCCTTTGTTTGATTTATCTGATCATGAGGATGCCGATGAAATAATTGATTTTTCTGATCATAGCTGACGTGATCTGTTTACTCCGATATTCGATCATGATGATGATTCTATCATTGTTGATCTTTCAAATCCACCTATTTATGATGATCTATATGTCGACGAAGTCAAAACTCCGCAGAATATCAAGGCACTTCAGCCCGAGCTGATGGTTATGTCAAGTCCTCACTGTCCTAAGGTTGGTTTCACTCCCAATCAAGAAATTGTTGAAATACCCAAGGCTCCTCATCACTCATCTGTATGCATTGAAGATCAATCCCACACACAAATTTTTCTTCCTCCACTTGAACTACATGATCACATCACTCATGAATTGGAGGAATCTTACACAGCAAGCACACTTGCACGATGAAAGTTGTCTATGTTTCTTGTGTTTTCTTGCATGTCATAGTCAAGAGAGTGCATATGCTTAACATATGCACACAGTGTAGCACAACAACATGGCAAGTCCACAAAGTGCATGTCATGCGCTTTCAGTTTTTTATTTTTTGTGGATGCATTTAAACTCAGAGTGTGTTTGTCTTCATTGTTATATCTTTCATGTTTGTTGGTTCACCGGACTAAGCTATTCGCAAACCATGCCTTCACCAACATGGGTTGACCAATATGCTAGTGGCTGCATTGGAAATATCACTTCAGGTGATTAGGGCCCATGCACTGTTAGCTTAGGAGTAGGAGTAGTGTTTGCTTTATGACTTTTTTTCTTGCATACAAGTTTTCTTCTTTCTTTGAGTGTTTGTTTGCTTGCCTACTTTATTTTCTTACTCACCTTTCTTTCACATTTGCTTCTACTCTTTATTTTGTTGTTTGTTTTCTTGTTTACATTTGTAGGTTAGTTTTGCATGAAACCGTGCATGAATTTTGAAACAAGCAGGGTAAAGTATAAGAGGACTTGTACAGTTATCAATACTTGATTACATTTTGTCTTGTCTCTTTATGTAGAACTTTTTGTCTTCAGTCCATGATACACCAATGGAAAATACGTTCTGTTCGAAGTGAACCTTGATGAAAACACAACACTTGTGCGCTAACTAGTATCACTTACTCTATTCAGTTGTTTTGGATTAACCTTTGTCAGCTCAGTCAAGTAGAGCGAGGTGAGGGGGAAAACCTTAACAAGTATGTCAGAGGTATATAAAAAATACTTTTTGAAAGGAACAACCTCTTCTACTCTCAATAAGTCGGGATCCCTCTTCCGCCTCTAAAATGAATAAGTGTTATGCACAATTATTAAATATGAAAAATGAAAAAATGAAAATGTGAAAATTTTGAAAAAATGAAAAATGAATAAGGAAAAAGAATAGAAAGGCTTCCTGTGCAGAGATGTGATGCAAGTAACTCTGTCAGGGTATTGACCAGGCTCGCTGGCAGTGGATCGATGGTTATGTTCCTGTGTGACTCCATCGAGATACTATCTAGACCTGCTAGCAATGGAGCAACGCCAGAGATGAAACTTAAAATTTGACTATCATATTGCTTGTGCACCAATATATCCCTCATCCCCAATCGAAACAACTGTGTTGACTTGGCTTGGAATATGTGATGACCGACCAAGAGCATGGCAGGTCCTACATCTTTCAATCAAGCTAGTGTGGAAACCAAGATGATCTAAGAACTGAACAATACTTCCAGAGGTGTTAGACTTGCTTTTCATAAAACAAGGTCCATTCAGAGAGTTGGAGTTCTACCAGTGTGTCGCCAAGTGTTGTAGCAGCTACAACCACCCTCCAAAATATTTCCTTAGCTTCATTTTGGATCCTCCCTACCAACCATCCTTAGCAGCATGTTTTTCATTATCCAAGTACATAGGCTTTAGCTGAGTTCCAGTGGCCTGCCAGCCTATGCATGACATCTTGTTTTCCTCCCACCCACAAGCTAACTTTTTGGACTTAACCATTTTCTGGCTGAGGTGCTCACCTACAAAATTAATCAATTCCAGAGGGGAACCTGCCTTCCCTCTAGAAATTGCGCAATCAGGTTGGGCTACCTATTGGGCTCCAGAAATGCGCAATCCAGCTAGGTAGCCTTCCCTCTGGAAACTACACAATCCAACCTAGCATTGGGCTTCAACTCAGAAAATGCGCAATTCTGACTGATAGCCAGGGCTTCAGTTTAGAAATTGCACAAAGCAAGAGTGACATCCAGTCTTGCTCAACTTAGAAACTGTGCAAATTTCATCCCCAAGCTTGCAGATTGTTGCATGTGCTTTCAGGATGACCAATTCCCCCTAGGATTGAGCAATTCTGATCTGCATGCATGGGCTACTTTTCTCGAAAAAGGAAAAAAAGAAAAAAAACATCCCTAAATTTTAGGGATCTATTTTTAGCAAACAAAGGTTACATGCAAAGACCGTTTTAGAAACTTCCCTCCAAGTGTCACCTTTTCCTAGATTTGTGGCATGCGCGTCATAAGCCTCATCATTATCAAACTTATTTATTCGGCATTGCAAAGCTCGTTCCTCCCATCGATCTTGGAGCTATGACATACCACATTGCATCTAGGAGCTTTCGGCACATTCAACTTAGCTTTTTCTGGGTAAGTCTGTTTTTCATGTCTTTTGCTGCTTTTTTGTCATTTTTTATATTTTGTTTTGTGTGAATGTTGTTGGCATGGTTTTTTTTAATGTTTATTGTCGTTTTAATGCATGTTAGCTTGTAGAAGCATTGTTTCAATTTTTTCATTGCATCTCATTGTTGTTGCATGCATGACACTGTTTCTGCATTGATGGTCGTTGTTGTGGCGACTCGCTTCACACACATGCTTGTTTTCCCATTTTCTAAATCCTGCCCTCACTATTGCATGCATGATCATTCATTCTTGTTTACACTTAGCTTTGCCATGCATTCAAAACTTTTCATGTTTTCAGTCACCCATCAGCGGGTCTGGGCTACCTTGGCCTGGACCTTGCCTTGCCCAACTAGCAATGCACATTTCTAAGAGTGAAGGCTCTGCCTTCCCTCTAGAAACTGCACAAAGTTAGCCCAACATTGGCCTCTAGGGTTGCTTTGCGCAATTCTAGGGGGTAGTGCCCTGCTGGCCCCAAGAATTGCAGAATGCAGTTTGCTGGGTTTGCATGTTGACTCGAACTGCGAAATGCGCAATTTCAGTCCTCAGCAAGCCAAGATGGACTATGCATTGCACAATTTTAGTATTTAGTCAGCCTCCTAATAGCTTGGACTGTGCCTTGTGCAATTTTGGCAGTCAGTCTCCTAGCCTCTCGATGAAAATCGTGCAATCTTCCTAGTTAGACACCCAGGTATGTTGCATGTCATTCCTCAAATTTGTTTTGGTTTTCAACTGATGGATTGCTTTCCATGATTGTTTCTATGACTCTAATCCTTGTCGCTTTATTCGCAAAAACATTTCATTCTCTAACGCATCAACTTGGTGAAGTATATAAACAACATGTGCTCAATAACAACATGAAAGTAAACTTTTCTAATAGTCATGAAAACATTTTAACACAACAACTAAAAGGATTTCAATCGGTATCGTGTAATAATAATTTCATCTTCAAGCTTTGGTTGTTGTTTAAATGGACATGTTACCAAATATTTTCAATTTCGTAGTTAAAAAGAAAAGAAAAAATCAAAAGAAATGTTCAAAATAAAATAAAACAATAAAGAGAGGATATCATGGAATGAACATTGCAATTATAAAAAAATTATTTGCCTGTCCACAGATGTCTTGTCTGGCATTCCTAAAACATTTGCTTTCCCAAAATAACCAATGAGGTGAAAGAATCACAACATTAAAAACCAAAGGATTTCCTACCAAAAACATTTCCAAAGTCGATGGCTCAAGTGCCTAATGGTTCTCCAACAACAAATGAATCATATCCAAGTCATGATTTGCATTGTCTACCCATCCTTTTTCCAATCACATTTCTTGTAACCTTGCCCACACCAGAGTCAAGTAACAATCAAACGAAGGCATTGACATTTGTTTTCATCTTTTATATCTATAAAATTTGAATCTAAAAATATTTAACAAAAAACATTGATAATACTAATATTATCTTCAAATTTTTTTATGTTATTTCAATAGATATGATAACAAGTATTTTCAATTTTATAGTTAAAAGACAAAACAAATCAAAGTAATAGTTGAAAATACAATCAAACAATAAAGAGAGGATATCATGGAATGGGCATTGCAATTATAAAAAATTTGTTTACCTGTCCACCAGTGTCTGGCATTCATAAAATTGCTTTCCCAAAATAACCACGAGGTGAAAGAATCACACAATTTAAAGTCATAGGAGTCCTTCCTGGAAACATTTCGAAAGTCCATGGATCAAGCGCATGAAGGATCTCCAACAACAAATGAATCATATCCAAGACATTCTTGCATTCTTTCCCCATCCTTTTTCCAATCCCATTTCTTGTAATCTGCTCACACCGAAGTCCAGTTACATTCAAACAAAATATTTTATATTTTTGTAGAAAAAATTGGAGATTTGTCAGGCATGCTCACTGCAAGGCACAAATACTCATACTATATTTATAGTAAAAAATATTCAAAGAATATATATATATAAATTGGAGATTTGTCAAGCACGCTAACTACATGGTACAGGAATTGTTTCTGCAAATGTATCCATAAATACGGTGGATCTTACTCATAAATATTTGCTGAAGATTTGTCAAGTAGGAAATAGATACGACTTTGGAGTCCTAGTTGTGTGAACATTTGACATATTTGTTGCAAATTCAGTTTTGTTCTTCTTTATTTGAGCTTTGAAGGCCCTTCATCTGGTGAGCCTATAATAAGAGTACCTCTACCACCATAACCCTTACACGAAGTTGGTGCCTGACTACTTCCAACCCTACAAGTTGCTACAGATGCAAAACAACAGAGGTCACACCCACAGAGCATAAATTTATAGACTTTGACTATTAACCCAACCATTGTGAGTGTGAAAGGCACTTTTACTACTTGGAGCATTTTGAGGGCCTAGAAGGTTGCACAGAAGATTGAACTGGAAATGTCAAGGCTTTGAAAATGGTTTATTTTGAATGATAACTCTTTATGGTGGCGTCATTCTACTTTATGAAATAAAAGTCAAGACGACATGGTTCTTGGTCCTTTCATTTTTCAAAATAGGCATTAACAATATCAAAGATATTTTTGATACTTAGCCCTGAGAATAAGTCTCTAGCCCTAAGCAGAAAAAAATTTCAAGGTAGCCAATCTTCATAGACATGTCATCGAGCAAGTCAAGGTGATCATCCCCAACTTACTCTTCATGAAATTAGGCTTGCAATCCTCTACAACTTGGTGGATGAAGTTGAATTGAAACAAGGTCGAGGCCTTTACAAAATACATGCCAGTCAACAACACTCACTAGGTTATTTCAGCGAATAAAATGGGAGAAATTTTTTTCTCCTAGAGGTTATCCACTTGGGTGTGTAATTCTCATTACACCCATTTCCTAATAGGTTGTTCTCTTAGGGTACAAAATGTCTTAGGCCATCAACTTCCCTAGAGCCCAATAGCTTATTAGAGTTGAAATTCTATTTCCTGTGTAAGAAAAGAAATAATTCTTGTTTAGAGTTTAACAAGGGTTAAGATGCTCAAATTTTTACTTGGGAAAACAAAGAACTCACTTATGCTTGTCTTTAATATTTACATGCAAATTATTTTTCAAATGCAAAAGTTAGTGGGATGTGCCACATCTATGCAATTGCAAAAATATTTAGGGGGTATCTTTGCATTATGAGCAGGAAACATTCTATTGGCTCTCATACTCCCTCTGCTTGCTCTAGGGAATCACAAAGTTCTAGTAGAAGGCCAAGGCACGGAGCTAGTTGTGTTTATCGCTAAAGGCGAGCATCACCATAGCTAGACCATGTAGCTCCCCACCACTGCCCCGGATTGATAAGTTTCTAACACTTTCCCTTGTTATTTAAAAGAACAAGAAGCCAACCAAATGTTAGTTTTTGTAGCATCGAAAGTGATCTAGCCTTGAAAATTGGTGGAAAGTCTAAGGCACATGAGTCCTAAAGAACCCAGAAACCATTTGGTGAAATTCCACCTGGATTGTATTTTATTAAAATAATTGATATTTTTAATGAAGTTCCTAAGTCTAAACTTCGGGAAATTAAAATATTAATGGGTATTAATCAAAATATGGGTGAGAATGATCTAGAAGACGAATCAAGTCATGTTTTAATCTTAGCCGTTGATTAGAGACTTAATCTCAACCATTGAAGACTCAACAGGAAAAGTATAAAATGGAGGCTTGGGGTTCATTTGGAAACACACACGGAGAGAACGAATTGATCTAGAGTTTGATTTCTGGGGCTAGGAAGCTGAGAAATTTGAACTGAGTGATCATTCTGCAACAAAGGGATAGTGAGAATCCAAGAGAAGGAATTTCCGGAGAATACTGACAAAGAGGCAGAGAGAGCTTGCAGAGAGGCAACACAGTAGCAAGGAGGGATGACATTGAGCCAGTCTGGGCCGATGCAGTCTTGACGTAGAGCCAGAAAGGCCACGCAAAGGAGAAAGCTTCCTATCATGTAGAAGTCGGAACTGCCGGGAGCTACCGAAACAACCGGCATAGCTGACGCAGAGGGCAGAAGAGCTGACCCAGAGCCTTAAAGGCTGAAGCATGGTCTACGCAGGGCCAACACAGAAGTAGCCGAGGTTCGCCAGTATTGTTGTCGGATCAATTGAAATTCTATCGGTTAAGTGAGGTAAACTCACTCAAATTTTCTGTCAGTATTTTCTCTGTAAAGGATTGCTAGATGAGCATCCTAGATTTGTATTCAGATATTTCTCCTGCATAATAATAAACACTCAAAATTACTGCACCAATTTTCCCACATTAGGTTTTTCCAAGGACTATTGTGTCCAAAAATAAGTGTGTCCTAAGTATCTTATTCTTTGCTCTGTTTTATGTTTCATGAGATCAAATATTTAATTAGTGTAGGCCGCAGAAGTAATTTACTTCAATATTAAGAAGAATAACTTGATGAATGTAACTTAAAAATCAAGTAGGTGAAGTAGATTCAGATTTTCTACAGTAGGGGTTCCTTTAGTGTAGGAATTTTCACATGGAATTGGAGCATTGATTTTTAAATAGGAAGAGCAGAAGTGTTGAGCAGTGAGGCCGAAAGATGCACATGGCAGCAATTCGAATTCCCTTGGAGGGATTGTGCAGTCCTTGTCGGGAAGCAAATCTGAGGAAATCTCTCTCTGAGTGAGACGAGAGAGAGGTAAGATTTCCAGTCCGTGAGTTTGCAGAGGCAGAGGGAGTGACACAGAGCCTCAATGCAATGCTAAAGGGCGCAGTTTTTGCAGGGGTAGAAATCCACTAGAAAATAATGAAGACATGTAGAAGGGGAATTTTCTCCTCAGAGAACTTTCCGCCAAAAAGTTTGAATTTCTCACTTGTTGAGCAACTAAGTAGTGACTAGAGGAGTCAGTTCGATAGTTGGGTGAGATGGCATCGGATGGGCTCAGAGATTAGGACGGTTTGGAAGGAGCCTCCAACTATGTCATATGGAAGACCACAATCTTAGTTGTTCTAGAGGAACATGATCTCGAGGCCTATGTCAAAAGTGTTGTAGTTGTTCCTGCTGACAACGATCAAAAGAAGAAGTACAAGGCCGAGCAGGGGAAGGCGAAGAGGCTCATTCTCGATGCAGTTTGAGATCATGTGGTTTCACACTTGCAGGGAAAGGATACAGCCTAAGAGATGTGGGAAGCCTTGTCGTCATTGTATGAAGGCTCTTCTGAACAGTGGAAGATGTATTTAGAGCAGAAGTTGCACTGGACCTTGATGTAGAAAGGAGAAGGGGTGAGCCTATATCTTCAACGACTTTAGGACACTAGAGACCAGCTTGCTGCAATGGGGTCCACTCCTCAACCAACCGCGATGATGAGGATAGCCCTAAATGGAGTCTCAGATGAATGGCAAGTTTTCGTCCAAAGCATATTGGGCG
>APFE031022848.1:0-18447 GCA_000404065.3 Pinus taeda | reverse complement strand
TTTTCCATGTTTCATGTTTAAAGAAGGTTATAGGCGATAAGCTCCCAGTTCAAACAATATTGCCAGAACTTAATGAGGAAGGAAAAAATATATTGGAACCAGAAGAAGTCAAAAAAACAAGAACTTGACAGCTACGAAATCGATCAATTTCAGAGTATATTGTCAAGTGGAAGAACTTATATGTTGAAGATTCCACATGGGAGGATGAGAATTGTATACAGAAGCATTAAGCACTACTCAAGTGTTGAGGACAACACTTTTTGAAGGAGAGGGGCATGTTGGCTCCCAATAATACTAGTGATTACCCCATTACTATTGTAGTTGTACCCCTTATTAATATTGTTGTGCCCCTATTGTGCCCATATTGTTACTATTATGCCCCATAGAAGCTCACTATTATTATTATTGAGCCCTTACATTATTATTGTTATGTAGACTCTGATTATGTTATGACCCCTTAGACTCCTATGTATAGAAAGGAGGACTTTTCATTTGTATCATCCAAGAATTTTTCATTTATGTAATGTAAAGGAGGTTTCCCCCTCGAAGAGGCTGAATTCTAAGGCGTTGATCTATCTTTTCTATCTTTTCTTGAGCTGGTTTATAACATTGATGATGCAGTGCAAAAGGCCCATATATGTTATTAGTAGATGAAACAGAAGAACAAGGGTCGCAAAGGAAACATTGGCAAGAAAAAGAGGAACTAACCCCTAAAAAGTCAACCGAAATTCGAAAATAGTAGAAATAATCAGCAAAGAACTTTCAAAATATTTGCAAGGAATCCACCCAAAATCCCAACTTACATCGAGAATAGATAGATAGATGGAGTTAGTAAACCTGTTACTGATCAACCGCCAAAACAACCTCTGCAATGTTGGGGATGTGAGGAATCTCATTACTACAAGAATTGTCTGCATAGGGCCAGAACATAACAAATCTCAAATATGCAAGAGGCCTCCACAGTTAGAGATGTAGCATGGAGCATGGTCAAAATTAACATTGCTTTGGACGATCACCAAGTGGAATACCAGCCCACCATGATCGGGTGCGAAGGTATGATTGTTGATCAACCTGTTTCTATTTTATTTGATCCATGCATGCCTAAGCTACACTAGTCCTAAAGTGGTAGAGAAATGTCAGAACGAAGAGAAGGGTGCTAGCAAAATTAGAAAAAATTTCCTATAATAGTTTCAGGACAGGCCATCCATGTTGATCTGAATATACTCCCCTTAGGTTCATATGATGTATCAATAGCGATGGACTAGTTGGAAGGGCGTTGGTCCCAAGCTAACTATGAATAAAAATCAATAAGGTATCTCACAGAGTAGGGACAGTGAAAGGAAAATCAAGGAATCATGAAAAATCTTAAATTACATCCTATTACGGCTAACCAACTTAGAAGATGCATTAGAAAGGGTTTCCAAATTTATGCTATCCAAGTAGGATACACAAATGACCAAAACAAGATGACTTCATTGGAGAATATTCTTTTGATTCAGAATTTCGTGGATGTTTTCCTTGAATCCATCCCAAGTTTGCCAAATAGATGTGATATTGATTTTACCATTGAGTTAATACCTCGAGAAACTCCTGTTTCGAAGGCCCCTTATTGCATGAGCATTCCTGAGTTAACAAAACTCAAAATTTAGCTTCAGGAACTTTTGGATAAAGGATACATCCACCCTATTGTATCTCCTTGGGGAGCTCCTATGTTTTTTGTGTGAAAGAAGGATGGGACCTTAAGACTATGCGTTGATTATCGACAGCTAAATAAACTAACAGTAAAAAATAAGTACAATTTCCCCCGTATTGACAATTTATTTGATCGAGTGTAGGGGGCTAGCATATTTTCAAAAATGGACTTAAGGTCTGGTTACCATCAGATCAGAATAAAGGATGAAGACATCTGCAAAACCACATTCTGAACTTATTATGGTCAATACAAGTTCATGGTACTACCTTTCAGAATTACCAATGCTCCATCCACTTTCATGAGCCTGATGCATGGCATTTTTCGGCCATTTCTAGATAAGTTTGTATTGATTTTTATTGACAACATACTGATTTATTCAAAAAATCGGGAGGAGCTTGAGAAGCATTTAAGGACAATATTGTAGATTTTGCGAGATAATCAGTTGTACACAAAGTATAGTAAGTGAATTTTTTACAAAATACAAATTCAGTACTTAGGCCATGTTATATCAGCTGAGAGAATAACACTGGATCCAGAAAAGATCAAAACTATTATGGGATGGACCACTCGAAAAAACATTGCTAACATAAGATCCTTTTTGGGCCTGGCAGGTTATTACCATTAATTCATTAAAGGCTTTTCAAAAATATCTTTTCCTCTGACCTCATTACAGAAAAAGGGGCATGCCTTCCTCTGGACAGTAGAATGTCAGCAAAGTTTTGAGTAGCTAAAACAATTACTTACTACCACACCAGTGCTAAAGGTAGCAGATCCAGAAAAATCATTTTTGGTATGCAGCCCCAAGATCAATCAAGGGGTCTGGGACAATGGTGCCATTGATGTGCACATCTACTACAAGGATTCCAAGGTCTAAATACTTTGGGAAAATTATTTGTCCCAGCATTAGGTCGGATAGCTGCCCAATGATATTAATGGTAGGGGTTTCTCTTTTTCGCCTCCCTGGATGTTTGAAAGACTTCTCTTTAATTAGTTTGTTGTAAATAGGTACATCCTTAATGGCTTGGAGAAATGGAATTTTGACACAGATTTTTCAATTCACTCAGAAGTTCATTCTCTTCTAGGGTAGGCTGGACTGGATGAGTTAATCTTTCAGGAAAAGGTAGTGGATTAACTCTAGGAATACTTTCCTTTATCTCCTCCTCAATCTCCCTAGGTTGAGATGGAGGCTAGCTGTTCGGGAGTACTCTCCTAGACCTTATGTTGATTTCGTGAATTTCCACACCATAAGCAGGGTAGGATGTCTCTCCACTATATACTTGTTGTGCTTTTCTGTTGTTCAGGTTCGGATTTGGCTGGGTAGGCATCTAAGGTTTTTTAGGTGGACCAAGGTGTAAAAGTTGTGGTTGAGTAGGAGGTGAAGGAAATAAAGCTGGAGAATTGTTGTATGGGGGCCTGCACCCCAGGGGTGGTGCATTCCTCTAAGGTTGTGGAGGAGTTTATGGTTGAAATGACTGGTTCGTTGGCTGAGAATGGTACTGAGGTGCAAAAGACCAAGGAGAAGGTGTAGACTAGAATGGATGAGTAGGGGGACCCAAGAGGGAATGGATGTGTTTTGGTTAGGGTTGTAATATGCATAGGATGACCCTTGCATGCCCTGTTGGTACGGTCAAGGACCGTGAGGTCTCCTTCGATTTATGTAGTAGAGTCTTTCAGTGACCCCTTTAATCCTTTGATACACATCTTTTAGTCCACGTAGAGAAGGGCACTTGTCTGTGGAGTGGTTTTCTTCACAGACTGAGCATATTTCTATCATGTTTAATGGAAATTCATTCCTAGGGTTCCTCCTTGTGCATCTAGGGTAGAAGATGGCTAATGCTCTCTCTCTACTTCCTCTTACTTTCTCTTGATGTGCATAGTGTCCATCTATAGGGCAAGGGCTTGCAGCATTTCACTCTTGAAATCTTCCAGCATATTTCCAATTTCACCTTTTATGGATGTGTTGGAAGAGGATGAGCTAGCGATTGGTTGAATACCCCTACCCTTTTTCCTAGATGCCCTAGAATGGTTCTTAAAGATAGTCTTGATATCTTCATAGGGTAGCTAGTAGATGTCCCCTCCTATTAGTAGGTTTAGGGTATCCAGAAGATCTTCCCTTACCCATTGGAGAAGGACTGGCTTCAGTGACTCAAGATCAAGTGTGCCCTTGGCCCTTTTGTAGCTAAGCTGGAATCTTTCTTCATAATCCTCTAGGGATTCATCATGCCCCAAGGTCATTCTAAAAATTTCATCCTTAGTGTCTTTGGACCCACAATAGTCCCGATAATTGTTTATAAGGCTTGCTGCATATGAGCCTAGTTTGTGATGCTATTCCCAGGTTAACCCATGAACCAGTGCAGAGATGCATCCTTGAGAGTGGATGGTAATAATTACACCTTCAAATCATCAGTGGTGTAATTATAAGTTCTGCATATGACAACAAACTCAAACAAGAAAGTATCTGGATCTTCTGAGGTCAGGCAATGGAAATGAGGAAGAGAATAGGGGCTTATGTTTTTCATCTTGGTATCCCCATTAGTTTCTCTGATGGGAAAAGCACCATCAATTATTTCTCTATCCCCTCTGTCATTTCTATTTTCAGTAATTACATCAGTTAGAATGGGTTCTCCTCCTTCATCTTCCCCTGTAGGCTCTTCAAAAATATATGGTTGTTCGCCTAAGGGGTCATCCAATTCACATCCACCAAATAAGAGGGAAGGTTGGCTGTTTGAAGTAGTGGGGGTATTTGGTAGAAATTTTTCTAAGTTATCCCTATTCCTACGAGGCATGAAAGAAGTGATTTTTTTTTGTTTTTTTTTGTGTTTCAAGCTTTGGGCCTAATTGTAGAATTGAAATGACAAACTGAATGGAAACTAACTGCTAAATGAATCCCACTTGCAGAATGGAAAACAAAGCAAACCAACTTACAATTACTTCTGCAGAAATGAATCTAATAGCAGAATTGCAAAGATAAGAAATGGAAGAAAGAAAGTAGAAATCACATCTTACTCAGACACCTCCTCGGAAACGGCACCAAAAAGTTATGATCACCAGTATTGCAACAAGGATGTTGCAACTAATGGGGCTACCAACTTTACTTTATCAACCCGGGGTTCATACAAACTTGGAGGTGACATTGTTTTATACACAAGCAGATGCGATGGGTCCAATCTTCGTCACTGCTAAGCTGGCGATAGATCACTATGGTTTCTCAAATCAACCTTCTATTGATTCAAAAGAAGCTTAATTACCAATGAAGAAAGGGGATTTTTTCACTAATTGGGAGAATTGAAATATTGTCTACTGCAGTAAGGAAAGACTGAAATCAACACTTTAAACACACCACCCATCTAACTAATTGTTAATAGATATTGCTTCAAAAGGATTCTAAGCTAACATGTGTGTAATCCTAACTGTCCTAGCCATGCAATCTAAAATAACCAAACATTCTATTGTTGTGCATATGAATGAACATAATAACTCTTTTTTTCCTTTTCGTCCTTTTTTTGTGAAAATGTGAATGCTAAATCTTCTTGGTGATGTGGTAGGAGGTTACAGATGGTGGTGAAAGGTCAGATGGATTGGGAGGTAGGTAGGGGTCTTCTCCTATCTTCCTGTATGCCTTTTCCACAAATCGGCCTCTAAAACGGCCACTACAGGTCATCTTACAGGATGTCCTAATGCTTCCTATAGGATGTCCTAATGCTCCTATAGGATCCGACCGAGAGCAATAGGAGTGATTTGAAAGGTGGTATAGGGCTTAGGGAAGGTGAATGATGGAATAAATAAGGCAAGGGAGTGGCTAGGAATTCTTCAGAGCTCAAAACAGAGTTTGTAAGATGGTTGGATTTGCTCAACAAACCTGGAAAATTGTTCTTATGGATTGACAAGTTAGTTGACAGACTTAGTGGCTTTTGGTGATCATGGATGGATGAAGTTAGGCTAGGGTTGTTGGCCTGAGATCTTCATGTGGTATTGAAATTCCTGCAATACATACGTCACTGGAATTTATCCATGAATCATGTCAAACAAGAAATATTTTCAATCAACTTAAGAAAACATAATTTCATTATCTAGTTGCCTAGTTCATGCATGGAAATACTTGCAGAGTATTGTGAAACACCATGAGATCTAATAGAAAGCTGAAGATATCATAAATGACAATTGAAACCTATTCTTGAAAATTGAAAAGGTGCTGGCCTAAGTAGCAGAAACCCTAACTTCCATAAGAAATCAAAATTCTATCTTTGGGGTTGAATGGGAGTTTTTCCTCAAACCATGGTCCCTAGAGGGAGGGGTGAGGCCAAATCCACTTGCTATCAGCCTTTTTGGTATTCCTTTATCTTTCTAACCTACTGCTGAAGTAATGCACAAATGGAAGCAAACTAATCAAATTCACAACTACTTGCAATGAAACAATGCTAAAACTAATTCAAGAACTATACTATGAAATAACCTAAACATACAAGTACAAGAAGATGAGCCTTTGTTGCTAGGGTTGGGACCTAACCCAAGAGATTCAAATCTCTAACTCAACTTAGTGCTGGATCAAGGAAATTCTCATTCTCATTATCATATCAGAAAAATAACATAACAATGTTTTGCCACAAGACTTGAACTCAAAAATGCTTAGTGCTTTTACATTAAAAAAAAAAAACTGAATCCTAATGAGGCTCTAGGCCTCCTTAGTTATACAATTGAAGTCTCCAATAACTTCCTTAAATCTAGGGATGTTTGGCTCCCAAACTCAAGATGAACTGGCTCTTAACTATCATTGGCTCAGCTACCCATATCTCCTTGACTCGACTGCTTGCAACTCTAAGCTAGTGTGATTTGATTGAGGAAAATTCGAATGAGGGAGGATTTAATGATGAGGATCTATCTCCTATAATCTCTTCCCCTTGTCTCATTCAAGTTTATACCCTTAATTAGCCAAAATTGCCATGATTTTCTCTCAAAACCTTGCAATCAATGCACATTAGACAGCTAGACATAACATCTTACTTTTACACATCTCATTAAGAAAAATATAATTAAAACATGTAAGGAATTATGAGAATAGTTGATTTTAATAAGCTTGAAGGTGTATTAAGTCCATATAGTTACCCAATGATGAGGCTCATCACCGATTTTGGCATGATACATGGTGAATCCTGAGGGAGGAGTCTCGGTTTATGGCCTAGTGATCCACGTTTGGATTGCGTTAAAGCGTGAGAGATTGGTCTCGATTTAGGGCCTAATGATCCGGGATTGGATTGCAATAAAGCCCAAGAGACAAGGAGATAAAAAATTCCTCAAGGATAATCATGGATTCTGGATGGCATTCCAAGTTTGGTTCGATTTTGATCGGAGCACCAGTTTTGGTGTTATCACGATTTGGTGAGGTGGAGGTACTTTAACCTCTGGATTCCCTTGGTTGATTTTGGATTGGTTTTTCCATGATATCCCACATTCATGCCTGGAATATGGCATGGGGGTGACTAGTTGAATGAAAGATTTTATTCAACCATGTCTATGGTTGGGTGGTACGTGGAAGTCCAAAACTTGGTCGGATTTAACAATGATTAATGAATGCTAACTTCTCTTTATTTTGCACTTATTTATATGTGGATTTAATTGTTATTATATCTCTGATATTTACATGGTTTTATGTTGGTTATAAGCATGGTTAATTGATTAGTTCATGTCATGGTTATTTCATGTATTTACTTCTGAATCTTAAAATGATGGATGCACGAGCTAATTTATGTTATAAAAGTTCAATGGAGAAGGTGGTGATCCT
This sequence comes from Pinus taeda, assembly GCA_000404065.3. Taxonomy (NCBI): domain Eukaryota; kingdom Viridiplantae; phylum Streptophyta; class Pinopsida; order Pinales; family Pinaceae; genus Pinus; species Pinus taeda. The sequence goes on along the minus strand of APFE031022848.1, from coordinate 10,975 downwards.
TATTTTCATGTTTCATAAGTGTTTTCAGTCATTCATGCTCTGTCTTGTCTCCTAGACCTATAAGTTGCATTGATTCCAAGTGTTTGACAGAATGTCAACCCCGGTTGGGGATGGTCAGGCTTAGTCCTCAGGTTAATTTCTGGTTTATTAGCTTTGTGGTCATGTCTCTAATGGATTATGGAAGTTATAACAAGTTCTAGGAAATGGTCTAAATTCTGGGGTAGGACAGTGTCATGAATTCAACAGACGTTGGCATAGGTATGCTGAGAGAAGTCCCTGGACGCTAGCTTGCAGGCTTGTGATGACATCCATAGGTCCCTAGATGCATGCATGCCTATAGCATGAGAGCCTCTAGAGGTTAAGAGGCATAAAATATCAGTGGGAACCAAGGGCAGGATGTATGAGTAGCTAATATGTCTCCTAGGGTTGTTATTGTTGATATGTAAGGTCTAGTTGATGTGTTCTGTCGATTTCCATTTCCTTAAGGTCACCAAGGAGGTTGAATCCCTTATAGTGGCATATTTCGTGACATGTTTACCCTGGTTGGCTGATTACTTGGGTAGATGTGAGAGGAGGACGATTACAGAATAATTACAAGTAGCATGTTGCATGTGAGATTTCCTAGTTAGTTTAGGAATGCATGGTACATGGATGTATCTATTTGGTTCTCTTGTTGTCATTAGAATGATTTTTCCAAGTGTGACAATGTTTTCATCCTTACCTTACCATTTCTGGATATCCATGGTGTGATGGGGTTCTTTTGCTTGGTTAAGCTTTAGATTACAAATGGTTTTGGAATTAGGTGAGGTGGTCCCAGGAAAATTCCCAAGGGCTTAGGAATCCCTTCACTGGTTTTGGTGAAATTGAAGTAAATCCTGATTTTGGAGATGGGAAAATTCCTCATGGTATTGGTGAATAAATATGGAGGAATCCAAGCTTTTTTGGGGCTTAGTGATACCATGATCGGTTTTGGCACAATTACAGTAAAGCATGGCGGTTTATGCTTTTTTTCGGCCTAGGAATACCTTGATCGATTTTGGCAAGAATGCAGTAAATCCTAGTTGTTTATGCCCTTGTTTGGGCCTAGGACTCCCTTGACTAGTTTTGGCGAGATTGTGGTAAATCCTAAGGGTTTAGGTAGTCTCATCTCTAGGAAGCCTTGGTTTATTTGGTCTTGAGCCCCAGATTCATGCTTGGGGTATGGCATGAGGGTGATTAGCTAAAAGAAATATTTTTTTCAACCCAATCTATGGTCGAGTGGTACGTGGAAGACCCTAACTTGGTTGGCTTTTGCATATGTTAAAAGTAGCTCTTTTCATGTTGTATTACATGAGTTTTTGTACTTTCTATTATGTGGCTTTGATGGTTGTTATATTGTGGTTATTATTCTGGTTATATGTTGGTTATAATCATGGTTTCATAATAGTTTCTAGCTATGGCTCTTTATATATTTAATTTATTGATGATTGGTTAATGAATGCATGAGCTAATAGATGTTGTTGCAACTATTATGAGAGGGAATTAGACCTTCTTGATGATTCTTAGATAAGTATCAAACCCCTATGTCTAGATATGCATTCGTGACCTGTAGATTACATGTTTTCAATGTGTTTTAAAAAATTACTATCATGGATAGGTTTGGTTAGGTCAAGTTTGTGGTTTGAATTTGTATATTTATCTATTTCATTGAGCTACTTATCATTCTGAAAAGTCTCATTGAGTTCTGCACAGTGGTCTCAAGGCTGGCCTAGAATTTAGGCTCATAATTCGAGAGCGCACCCTCTAAACTAACATTTTAGGTCACAATCATTGGAAACTAAGATTTTGCATGCGATTTGAGGCCCTCAACCACATGAATGCCTTTTCATGCATGCAGTTTGGAGCCTAGGTTAGTAAAAGTTTATTCCAACCCAGGATTTGGGCACTCGAAGTGGTTAGTTGGCTCTTAGGTGTCTTGTAGCTTCTAATGAAGGTTATTATTGTTCGATTTTTTTTATTCCACTTCCTTAACTGTATTTTGGAGGCTGAGTCATGTTATAGTATCCCTAAGGTCATGTTTATCCCAACAGGTCCATGAAAGCAGCTAAATGTGGGAGATGGCATTAGAAGGAACCAATTTATATTTTTAGTCTCATACAACTCGTTCAGTGTATTCAAGGTTTCATTAGAGTTCTTATAGTCACGAATGTGAGTAATTATATTATCTTTCACATATATTCTTAATAATACACTTTCTTTATTCTCACGCTTCTTCCAGCCGTGCCTTTGACAACACTTGGTTTTTCTTCTTCTCCCTTTGTGATTGTCAAAACAACATATCCTTCCATCAGATTCTACAACTTAAATTCCAATTAACATAATTTGAGAAATCCAACTTATTAACCTCATTTAGGTAAGAATCTGCAAGTAAATTAGTCATCTTAACAAAAAATACCAATCTTCAACAATGCCATGCTTCTTGCTCCGCACTTCACAAGCACCACCAACATATCCAAATATATAATTCCAAAACAAAACTAGAAAGAGACTACAACGAGACTACAAGGAAGAGCACACTTCTCTCAATAGCTTCAAAATTGAAGCACAATTAATATCATACACAAAAGAATGAAGCCTTATAAACAAATATACATGCTTCTTAGACTTCAAAACAAATATACCACGTGGCTACCACGAAACCCCATTTAAAAAATATGAAGCCCAAGACAATAAGCCTCACTTGGAGGGAAGATGGTGTCCAATCCCACCACTCACAGTCTCCATACAAATCCTGGAGGAAAAAAAAAATGCAGTTACGAAAGCTCAATGGACTATAAATGAGATGACAGTTATAAATTAAAAGAAATGTGGCTCATTACATTTTTTGATGCATAGATCGTGTACTGCATGGCGAAGATTTTAAATTTTAGAAGTGTGGCATCCCATCACACTCTTTGATTAGTGTTGTGTGCTCTGATCCTATAAAAAATAACCATTTTTTTATTTGCAGCCTCTTCTCAGCCACACTATCAATCTTGTAACATCGCCACCTCTCTACACTTTGACACCTCCCTTCTCCTCGATGGCTTACTGCTGGTACACAACACTAGCGCCATGATTAATAGATGAGCCAAAAGTGATTCTATTGTGTAAGATTTGGAACCGACTACAGAGAAGAAGTCATGCCTCTCCCTGGTGTGGCTTCACATTGCTGATTAATCTGCTTACCAGTTCTATTCAAAAAGTGAACATAAAATTATGATCGAGGTCTCCATATGAGCAGACATTTCGCCATAGAGATTACTCGACAATTATAGTCGCGATATTCAGAAACTCAATGGAAAATTTTGATCAATGTCTCCATATGAGTAGGCATTCCACTGTAGGGATTACCCAATAATCACAGTTGAGTTGAGTCAAGTTTAAACCCTACATGCACTATTTTCGGTTACAGAGTTATCAAGCTGAATAAATGCCTACATTCACGAATTTCTCCTTCAACATTAGTCATAGCATGAAATCCCCAAATAATAAATTGGCTTTGTAATCACTAAAACAACGCGACAAGCGTTGATCTTCTAGTTGGTTTCACTAGAAATATAGATCGACATGTCTGATCGCTTGTTGGAATGGTCAAGCTCAATTTTTTTCACTGTCCACGTCTGTCCCTATCACAAGAAATCAAACCACACCAATAGTAGTGAAAGTAATAACAAATAGAACATTTAAAAAAACTCGAGCCCTCACTTTTTTGCTCTCATACCAATTTGAAATTGGGAAGAAAAAATACTTATGAATGAATCACGTAGCTCTCATATGAGACTAGCTACACCTGGAGGAGGCTAGCTACACTTGGAGGTTGCCCAACATAGGGTTGTCATTTCATTTCATAAACCATCGAAGATTTATGAGTTTAAATCAATACATTTAGTTAGGGAGATGAAACAAATGTTTAGAAAATAGTATCTAATTTCTAAATACAAATACTATCACAACAATCTAATAAATGCTTATTCCATTATTTCCTTGATTTTATTATTAATAACATTTGAAAAATATCACATATTAATTTAGTATTTAAAATTGAATGAATTACACATCCCCTCTTATTACTCTTATTAGTAAAAATTTGAAATTTTGAGCGATAGGTTCATTTCTTTCTATGCTCATTTCTTTCTATGAGCGAGAGATTCATCTTCACCATCATCTTTTAAGAATTGAATGAATTATGCATCCCCTCTTATTATTGTTATTAGTAAGAATTTGAAATTTTGAGTGATAGGTTCATTTCTTTCTATGAGCCAGAGATTCATCTTCACCATCATCTATCAAGTGTCTAGAGAGATGCAATCTTTAGATATACAATTTTTGTAACTTTTCCACTATAGAAAGGCTCTTTCTAAATCTATAGTTAAGATGGATCTATATTGGTTTCTCATTTACTTATTCTCTATGTACATTGAAATATTTTATGATAATTATTATTTTTTTTTTTTTTTTAATTTCTTTATATATACATTAGATAAAAGAGTAACAAATGTTTTTGTTGGCTAGGGAAAATAGCACATTTTCAGTATAACACATTTAAAATGATATCTTAAATTTATGATATATTTTTGTTTAAATTTATCCAATATCAAGAAAAATAAAAGCTCTTAAAATAAAACTCTTTTAAACATTTATAATAATGTTTGTTATTTTAACAAAATTTAATAAGTAATAATAAATTCAGAATTAAAATGAATTTATATTAATTATGATTTTATTATTTTTTTTGAAAATAAATATTTTTATTAAAAAATACGAGTACAAATTTATATTAATTATAATTTCATTAATTTTATTTTTCAAAATAAATATTTTATTAAAATATATAACTTTTATTACTCAGATAAACAAGTTTATCACTTAAATATTTCATGTAATATAAATATGAAATACGACATCATGAATAATTTCAAACCATATAGGTGGGATAATATCCATCAACATCTATTTCATGATCGGAGTGTCAAATCTTCCATCACATGCCTTATTAAGAGAGCAATTAAAAGGCTTTCACAATATTCATGGAGAAATTCCAGAATGAATAATGAATATGGCAACTAATTGGAATTTAGATCATTTCTCAACTGTCAAACTTACAAAATGCTAATTCAAATTGGAATTCACTTAGACATTGATTCAATAGTTTACCAAAGCATTACCTAATTTCTTAACGCATTGCTTTATTTTTTAAAGCTCTTTATATGACAATAGTAACTGCGATTTTGAATTTATTTACGAGAAAAACCCTTAAAAGCAAGACACGACCCCATCCGGGAAAGTTATTTTCTTTTGCCCGTTAATTTGACTATATAGATTTGAAAAGAGATGTTTATGCCTTTTTTTTTTTATTCTATAATAATTTATTTATGACTTAAAAATCACAATTCAAATCTAACCAATAAATATATTCCAAAAACTTTACTAAGGCTCGGAAATCCTTGAAAAAAGACATTCCAAACCGAAACACTCCACCTGCCAGTCAAATCAGAGTTGGGGCCTCCATCAACACCTTCTACCCTATTGATCTCGAACTAGGTCATATTCATCACCTGACCATGACAGCCCATGACAACATGCAAGGCATGTTTGGCTTATGAGCCCCATTCTACAGCCCGACAGTTTTAACAATGATAAAGAAGGTTATGATATTAATTATGTTTTGTTTATATATATATATGTGAATTCATTTCTTTATGTTAATTTTTTATTAAACATATATATATATATATTCGTACCAAATTATAAAACATAACCATAATAAATGGAAATTAATATATTTTTTATTAATTAACAAGGCAGTATAGTTAGTGTTGTTGCTTATTAAAAAAATTGAAATTATAAGATCATTATTGTTAGTTAATATGTTTTGTAAAATTAATTTTTTGGTTCCTACTTAACAATGAAATACATATTTATATTGTATTGGCAGAAAAAAACCTTACATACTTATATTGTATTCGTGGAAAAAACTCATAGTAAAAGAAATTACACAACTCCGAATTGTTTTGAATAGTAATAAATAAGAATGCTACCATTCTCGTGGATGAAGAGTTGTCATCCAACCAAATTTCTGTTTATTTGCTACTGGTATACCCTCTCGCTCTAACATAAAACCATGTACTAAAATGTTTATTATTTAAATGCATAACTTGTTAGTCATAATTGTTTTTTAATTAAAATGTATTGATATTCCCCAAAAAAATATTGAAAGTATATATAAATATTCAATATACAATCTATTATACACCTTTTATATACAACACATCTATTTAATTTTATAATTTTATAATGTTGTTTAATAATTGTCTAATTTTATTTAGTTTATATGATTAAAGAAAAAGAAAAATTATTTATGGTTGCCAACAATGTCTTTTTATGTAACGTATAAATTGATTCTATAAATAAAAAAGCTCTTGATCTAAGATAACTACATAGTTTTTTATTTACTAAAATTAAATACATAGTTTTCTATTTACTAAAATTAGATAAATAAAAAATCTTTAGAATCACAATTTGTATTACATAAATTGTTATTTAAAAAATTAATTATCATCTACCAATGTTTACAAATTGTTATTTAAAAAATAATTATCATCTACCAATGTTAAAATTCCATATTGACATTTAATTTAAAGCAAATTCTTGCCATATTAACATTTAATTTAAAGAAAAATCTTGTTTTAAAAATTTAGAAATAAAAGCATCAAAGTATTTTTTAAGCCCATTAGGTAACTCACTATAACCCAAGTTGCGTTGAGATAGAAAGAGGTAATGACTTGTGACTTTGTTGTATCCAAATGATATTTTTGACTTGTGATTTTGTTATATCAAAGTGATATTTTGAAGGAGGTTGTCACTATAACCCAAGTTGCGTTGAGATAGAAAGAGGTAATGACTTGTGACTTTGTTGTATCCAAATGATATTTTTGACTTGTGATTTTGTTATATCAAAGTGATATTTTGAAGGAGGTTGTCAAAATTATTTGAAAAACATTTTAGATTCCAAACAAACTTTTATCCATAAGTTTTACTACTATGCCCATTTAAAGGCTTGATTGTTGGTTTATCCAAAGGTTTTACCACTATGCTCATTTAAGGCCTTGGTGAACTAGCTCGCGAATCTGTAGAATTTTTAATCAAAGCTGATTAATTCAGTTTTAAACGTATTGCCTAATACCTCTGAAGCGGCACGGATATGTTCCCTGGGCTTCATCTCTACACTTTCTTTTTTTCACTTTGGCCATTGTCTTTATCAGGGATATGTTCCGTAGGGCTTCATCTCTAGACTTCCTTTTTAGTCCCTGCCATCTGGCAATGGCCAGGGACTATAGTAATCAGTTTGGTTCGACTTAGCATTAATTCAAAGTGTTATTTCGGAAAATGTCTGAGTTAAATCAAAGTTTTGAAACGTTTTGAAGTGCTATGTGCGAGGATAACCAAAGTGCTCACATTTGCCATCTTATTTGGCCTCTTGCCGAGGCGGGAGAGGCCTGAGCTTAGGTTATCTTCGTTAAGGCTGGTTTATATTCACTGACGGTCAGAGGATTTCATGTTTTAATGTTAGCCTCCCTTTAGCATTAGTTTGGAGATGCTATGCTAACCGCTATGTACACACCGCTTTGTACCTACCGCATGTCTGGTTCTGTCTGCATATAACAAGTGTCATACAGGTTAACAGGTGTCATAAAACATTGCTCCCTTTTAATAATATGAATATTAGGATGACTTGAGGCGCTGAGACTGCATGATTCTGAATTCATTTGTGACCGTCTTTCCTTCATCTCTGCTGCAGCGTTAGCATAGGCAGCTTCATCTCTGCTGCAGCGTTAGCATAGGCAGCTTCGGCTTCTTCTGGTGTGTCGAATGTTCCAAGCCAGCGCCATTTTCTGGCGATTGAATCTCTAATTTGTGCAGTGCTGTTTCAGAATTCTTCCTCGGCTGCTTCACAATTCTTCCTCCACTGTTTCGACTGTTTCAGAATCTTCTGACTGCTTGGACTGTTTCTCAAATTTGTTTCAGAATTCTTGTCTGACTGCTTCTGACTGCTTGGAATGTTTCTCAAATCTATTTCAAAATTCTTGTCTGACTGCTTGGACTGCTTCTCAAATCTGTTTCATAATTCTTCTGACTACTTGGACTGCTTCTCAAGTTTGTTTTAGAATTCTTCCCCGACTGCTTCATAGAATTTTTGACTAACTACTTTGATTGTTTCAGAATTATCCGGTTCACAATTTTTCTTTCGCTTGTTTCATAGTTTCACAATTATTTCTTTATGCACAATATAGTAGCAAGATTCCTATGAAATTACAATCAAAATTTGAACGAGTAGGAGACTATTTGAGAGAAATCACTAGTGGGACAAATCAAGAATCCAGGTTCATAAAATGAAAGCAGTTTTTCTTATCCAAGAAGATATATATATATATATATGTATGTTGTATGCAAGAAAATATTTTTATTTGCTACTAGCCCCATTGAATTCTATTTGTAATAGTGATGGTTGAAGCTTACCCGTTCTTGGATCTCTGAGCTGTAGCTTAATGCAGAAATGCAAAGAATCAATATTATCACTACAACCCCAAGACCGTCATGATCAAATTAATGGCAGAGCTTGTCATATCTTCTCGTAACTTGTATGACCATGCAAAATACATAGATAACCATTGATACCCATGGAGGGTTTCGCTTGAAAAAGGCCCTTACCCCATTCAACTTAGGGATGACTAAATTCCTAAACTGGTTTTTCACAGAATCGAAATAATGAATGAGAACTTGGGACTTTTGCACAGGCAGGGAAGGCTCTTCAATTTCCCGTCAATCTGTTCCAAGTACATTAAATGCAAATACATGAATCTTCAATAGAAGTAATTTAAGGAATTCTCCTTATCAGTGAGTTAAGCATGGAGTCTTCTAAATTTTTTCTTAAACTGGCCCTCATGAGACGTGTTTCTGCGCATGTCATTTTTTTTAGGTAAACGAACGCTTCCAAACAAGATGAAATAAATTCTGTCTGATAATAATAACAACATTAAGATTTTCTCATACCAGATCGATATCAATTTAATGCACTCTAAGCTAGATTTCTTCTGACATTGAGATGATTGAAAGCAAAAATAAGAAAAACGCCGCATGATCTGATTGCTACCGCTTGCCTTATGTTCAGCACTACCGCGATGCCTATTATCGATACCGCTTGACCCCCGTGCTAACAATTATACAGGATCTATGAATCCACTTCTGCATTTCAAATGTGTTTTTCACGACGCCTCTATACATTTCCGTGCGTCTTTCTCAATCCCGACTCTACCCATCAATTTGCTGGTTTACTGCAGGGCCAGTCCGTTGTTTGGAGGCGATAGAGTTCTCCGGTGAATGACGAAAAGTAAGGAAGCGAATTTCTTGCTCAGCGGCGAATGCACAGTAATTTCTTGGTCAGCCGCGAATGCACAGGAGATCAAAGAGTTGATCAATGTGGAGATCAAAGAGTTGGTCAATGTTGTCATAGACGGTTTCTACTTACAGCTGGGTACCCCTAAAACTTCCCCCGACATCATCTGCAGTTCGGTGCACATAATCTCCTGCCCTCTTCATGGACTCTTTATCAGAATCATACGTCTCACCTGCAGTTTTCAAGGCTTGCTCTCCCTTCTCTTTCATCTTGTCCCCAACATCAGAAATTTTGCCCTCCTGCCATGTGCTCTCCATTGTTCATTCTTCTGTGGCAATGTTCATTCTTCTGTGCCAACAGGCGTCCGGACGGAGGAGGCCGCAACCGCCACGTTTCGCTCATGCGAACGACCGCGAGAATACTTTTTTATTTTGTGTTTAGTCAACAACCATTCGGGTGCTTCTAAGTGCTTCTTAAATCTTATAAATTTATATTAATCTGTTTATCATTTATCATAAATTAGTTAACCAACTTATCTTACGTTTTTTTGCCGGCCTGAACACTCCCTTTGTAACGCATTCATGGATTACAATATGACTAGCACGAGAGAAACATACAAAAGACTGGGATAAGCACGAGAGAAACATACAAAAACCAATCAGTTTCACGTTCGACTGCAACTGACAATTTTCACTTTTCTGTGTCTTCTTTTGTAATCCCCAGGCGTGCGCATCTTCCTACCGACAGCCGTAGTCAAAGGACCAGTAAACTTACTATGCAATTCTCAGTCATTGAGTTTACTATGCAATTCTCAGTCATTGCGCAGAAGTAAATCCCAAGCTGCAGGGGAAGGAGGTGGCGCTCTTGAAGAAGAGGAATCAATGGCAGAGCATTGATATAGCCTATGCAGCTAGCCGGCGGACGTACATTACGGCGCAATTATTTTCATTACAATAATGGCGTGATTTCATTGTGACGACCCTGCTTGCAACGCCCTGCTTCTCCCCTTGTAATTGCGAGCATCGTCTTAATTTTGACTCAGTTTGGTTAAGTTTGCCTGGCCCTCTCTTGTATAATTAAACGTTACTAGACCTGCAGTCGGCGGTACTGATTTTGTTTCATCACTTCTCCCTGTCATCGAACTACCCATCTCGCTCGTCAACCATGTCTAACGAAGAGCTTAATGCAGCGGCTTCTTGTGTTGGCAATCTGAGCTTTAATGAACCAGAGACTCGAGAGACGGTAATCACAATATACGACAAATGTTCTTCCAGTGTTTGTTTGCAATCTATACGAGAAATTCTCTGAATTTAGGGGATTTCACAATTATTTGAAACTCTTGTGTTTCATTTTTTCAATATATGTTGCTCAGTAATTGTGGGTAATGATGTTTGAATCCAGATTGGAGGGCAAAGTAGCAATAATAACGGGTGGAGCAGCAGGCATAGGAGAAGCCATCGTTCTGTGTCTTCTTTTAATCCCCAGGCGTGCGCATCTTCCTACCGACAGCCGTAGTCAAAGGACCAGTAAACTTACTATGCAATTCTCAGCCATTGCGCA
>APFE031022844.1:77628-127366 GCA_000404065.3 Pinus taeda | reverse complement strand
GAGATAGAAGGAGAAATAAGGGAGGAGGTTTAAACCCCATGTAGGTTAACCTTCTTTCTTGAGGATTCCAAATCCAATGTTTAGGAGTCTAGCAGAAATTGGGACAGTTTCAGGAACAAGTTGAAGGATCTAGTGCCAAACTAAATCTAGCGAGGTGGAAGAATTTTTGGAAGTCCTTTTATTATGGTTTCTCCACATTACCCATAATTTGAAACCTGGTAATAATTCTTATGCTCTGTTGAGAATCAAATTGGATAGAAGGAAAAATCTACTTTCTTCTATGGTTGATTTCAGGCTTACTCTATAGTACCCATATTATCTAACGGGTGAAGCCATTAGATCCATAATTTTAAAAGAAAAAAGAAAATCATTGAGGCTATTCTCAATTGTCTTTAAAATCTCTAATAATAGAGCTTGGAAATTGGGGTTCCCTCGAATCCTCTTTATTGTAATTTAGCCCAAGAAAGAGTTATATTCCAAAATAAAAATGAATGAAAAGAGTGATTTTAGGCCATAAATGAAATTGCCACAATTCATCTAATTGGTACTGACTTATCAATCATTTGATCATGATATTATATTATAAGATTACTTTAATGAAATGTTCCCTTTGCATTGTGACCCCATCTTATAATATCAAGTATTTCTTTTATTTTTTATTCTCAAATGCATATTCTAAGGATAAAGGAATGGTAATGTCAATGTTTGTGACCCATTTAGAGGGGGGACACCATTCTCTCTATGGGAAATGATTGAATGAGTGTGCCCAATAGTGTGAACTCAAAAAAACCTTTAGTTTTTGTGAGTTACTTACTTAATTGAACATATGCCATTATTTCCACAAATCCCTCTAGAAGAAAGTAATTTTCCCATCTCTGATTCAACAAAATATATCATCTTGGATATTATACTATCTTTCGAAGCTACATGATAGAGATGAAAACCTTTGATATTTCTGTCAATTTAGATTTTTTGTGATTCCTGAATATTAAGATAGAATTTTATTCTTTAACTTAGGCTCCGTATGTAGTTGGGCTTTAGATCCATCTATACCATGTTTTAGCTCCTAATTCTTGAGTTAAAATGATGAGATATCATAGACCAAAACCTCGATTAGTGGCTCACTGAAGTAATTACTACAATAAGAGTAGTTTTCTATCTATCCCTAGGGAGATACCCATTACAAGTTTTGGGATTTCTAGATTTGAGTGGGATCTAGCCATTCACTTTGCTCACACAACTCTACTATAAGAGGGAAACCACCTACGTAAATCATACTAGGAGAGGAAATATATTGAATAAAACCTTAATCTAGCCTACTAGAGATTAAATCTCTTATTCTAATTTAAAGAAAAGGGACACTTTCAAATATGTAACAAACTTTGTGATATTTTCCAATTCATATTTTTAAGGAGGTTAAGATATTAGAAACCAAGTGTACTCTCTATTCTACATATATTTCATTTGTAGTGATGTTTTAATAAAAAATTGTTTCTATAGATAATTTATAATATTTAAAGATATTGGAAAGCTACATGACCATTTTGATATTTCTAACATTATTTCAGAACATCACTTGTTTCAAATTGAAGGCTTCTTCACAACAAAGAGAATTTATAACAGATGGTAGCAATATTGTCTCTTTTAGGTTTACATAAACTAGATAAGAAATCAATACTTTCCTTTTTCACCTTTTTGATATTATAAGACTAAAATTAGATGTACAACATTTGTAGCACATATTTCAAAGAAAACCTCATAAGGAAATGGAACAACAAACACACATTTTCTCTCTCACCCCATCTCTCTCACTCCCCTTCTCATTCTATGAAACCCTACCCCACCCACTCTTGGTCTAGTTCTCTCCCACTCTCACTCTAGTTCTCTGTGTCTCTCCCTCTCCCTCTGCCTCTCCCGTACTCTCTCCATTATATTCCCTCTCTCATTATCTCTCCCACTCTTAATTCCTCTCCCTCTTTCCCTTTTCCTATCACTCTCTCTCCCCCTCTCGCGCCCTCTATCCTCCCCTCTCCTATCCCCTCAATTCCTCTCCCTCTCTCTCTAACGGTGTCTCTCTCTTTTTCTCTCTATCACTCTCCATCACATGTTATTTCTCCATCTTCCTCTAACTCTCTCCCCCCTCCCTCCCTTCCTCCCCTACTCGATCTCACTCTCCCTCACTCTCACTCTCTCTAACCTAAATAAAAATTAAGTAGAATAAGTATATTATTTAAAAATATAATTTAAATATTTCTAATTTAAAATATGAAATCATGTAATATAAATCTTTTTCAAAAATTGAAATTATGGCAGATGCAAAAAAAAATCATAATACAAAAAGTGTGTGTATTATTAGAAATATTAACAACAATAACCATGCAAGCAATTTTGTAAATGGTATTCAAGGAAATTTTTATTCCTCACGAAGTATTTATTGTGGCATGTATTCACTGATTGCACATAACAAAATTTTTCAGTCCAATCATGAACAAGATTACCAATTCCATAGAGTCCAAAGTGACTCAACAATTCCTACTATAAATGGTAATAGTGGGAATATGATTAGGAAATGAGATGGAGAAGTGGTAGTAGGATTAGAAAACTAGATGGAGGACATGGTGGAGGTACTAAATATTGAAATTTTAGATGGTTGAGTTGGTGATGAAGCTTACTCACAATATTTCGTTCTACCTCTTTAGATCTACGGTAAAAATTATATGATTTTGGAAATCTTGTATATTATTGATTTTTATGCAAAAATTGTGAATACAACCTGTGTATTGTAGCAAATACTTTGCGACTCAATACATCTGTTAATAAAAATAAATAGTTTAAAGCCATCAAGGTTTTATACATACATTACTGTGTCTCCATTCTCCTAGACTGGGAGATAATGAATTGGTATTGGCCTTCCTCTCATCCAACCATTCATCAAGTACATTTATCATATCAATGAGCTTGGCCTTCAGGCCTTTGCAATGGTTTGCATGCATGATGTAAACATCATTCAAACCTAGGCTCCTCTCGCAGAAACCCCAAAAATACTTGGTTTCCAAGAGCATAAATTTCATGCTGTTTCAGCAAATCTGGTTGTGATTTTGAGAATATTTAAGATGTCCTGCTCTTTCTGGTCCACGAAAAAACATCTTGACAGATACCAATCTCCGTAAAATCTGATGGCTCATTCATTGGAATTAAGGTACATGAACCGTGTGTTAGCATCATTCAAGACATCTAGAGGGTCACGATTTTATTTTCTACATGTCATTTGGATATCTGCACCTTTTATCGGTCTTCCAAAGGGATTTCACAGCCACATTATGTGAGCATCATGCACAACAAAATATGAGGCACAGATTAGGAAAACCTTAATATTCCATGCAAATGAAACCCCAATCCAAAATGTAATATTCCTTCATAAGTTTCAAAGTAAACATAAATTCCTTAATTATAAGATGGATCTATGTTGACAAAACTTGAAAACAATCTATTTCCCTGGTCCAACAATAAATACCTCCTCTCACCATTAATGTTGATATAGATTGGACTATGTGTGAAGGTAACCAATAATGGATGTGTACCGACCAATGTTGATAAATAAAATGTTAACCATGATGGTGACACTGTATTTCCATCTTATTCATTAAATTTCATATTATTCTCATCTAATTGATAGGACTCTCTTGCCTAGAATCATGTAATCCAATACATATACACAATCCCCCATATACATATGCATGAATTGATTTAGGTAGAATTTATTCTTTTTCTTTTCGAAGTAAAGTTAATCTATTAATATGTAACAAAATATGATTACGATGAGGCACATGCCTTAGTAGTGCTGAACATTGTCTATCAGAAAATAACTTGACTGCCCCATCGATGGGGAAATCGGTCCGCAAAGGCAAAAAATACCGATATGTGGGATATCAGGCTTTAAAACAGGAAATAACAAAACAAGCGAAGTTCCAACAGGACAATCATAAACCCAAAGAAGCTCCAATATAACAATCATAATAGAAACTAGCCAGTCAACAAAGCAAACCTCAGCTGGCATATGGGTGGCACCTGGCTACCACGCATCATCACTTGAGCTCGTCTAGGATGGGCACCTCATAGACGAGGCATGCATACTAATACCAATCATTCTCCTCCTACGACACGGTGTTGTGTGGCCCACAAGTAGTTTTGACGCCACCAGAGCTGCCAGTAGCTGCATGCGGTCCTAATGCGGCAACCATGTTGCCACCTCGTGGTCGTGTGCCTCTAGAACTTCCTCCCGCTGCATGTTGCCCGACACCCAGGGCCTTGCCATGCAGAGTACCCATTTCATCATCCATTTACTTCTTTCCAGTATCTTGTCCATTCCTAAGCCTGCTTGCCTCCTGTTGCTGTGCTTCAGTACTTCTCGATGGGGCAGCTTGCGGCTCATTTTCTTTAGTGAGAATGATGGTAATGGTGGTAGTAATAACCAGTCTATTCAGGGTGCTACAGAAGAAGAATTGGGTCAAGTGGGGAGCTAGGTAAGGGGGCAATGGGAAGTTGGTAGTGTGAACCGTGACATCTCTTCGGCAATCTTCTGGAAACTATGTGCATCCCCATCTATTGCGGGTATTAGATACCTTCTAGAAACAGAGCTATGGGGGTAAGGAATTTTAGGGTAAAGAGAGGGAGAGGCAGGTTCAGGGCTCGATGTCACTTGAGGACTGACACTTCCACCATGACAACCACTTCTGCAGCTTCTCATGCAATGATGAATGCAAGCCATGGTAGAATGCCAGGCCAAGTTTTCAGTGGGAGAGATTGCTACGGAATTAAGTAGAGGAAGAACAAGGGATGGCTAGGTGGAGGTCAAATTGCAAAGCCTAGATTGAGAATAGTGATTCCCATTGCCAAGGTCAACACAACTCACTAACCAACGACGGCTCCTGGTGACAGTGCGAGAATGGGGTTCAACAGCTTGGGGTGGACAATTGGAATGGAGAAGTGGGGAGGGATAGTAGTATGGTGAGGGGAGTCCATATCTATGCACATAATGGCCAGTTCTCAACCCAAGCACCCATTAAATGCTGAATGCAAGCGGCCATGAATTCAGCTCAGGCTGGCTTGGGATGGAACGCTGACAGCCATGTGGCTCGTCCTCTCACTGCCTACCAGTCTAATCTTCACTAATATCTTGATTGTCACCCGCATCTAGGTGGTAGAGTTTAGTCTTATCCAATTCTCAATTTCAAATTAATAGATTGAGAATAGAAATCACCTACAGAGAATATATATATATATTATATATATATATATATATAGTAGAGAGATATAGAGAGAGAGAGAGAGAGAGAGAGAGATACACACACCATTCCATATTACAACCATATGCATATTGATGATGCATCCACCATATAAATTTCCTTTTCTCATTTCTAGAAATCATGCCCATGGAGTCTTGGATGGGGTTTTTAGTAAAATCCCCAAAGACTCTAGGATGCTATGTTTTTTCTTCATGAAAAGAGGACATTAAAGGGAGTTACAGAATTTTGCAAACTGGTTATTTCTTGCAACTACTGTATTATGAAATGAATCCCCATCAGTTGATGGAGAATGCAGCTTTAAATGACATTCAACAATATCTTGTCATCATTTGCTAATGTTGACAAAGAGCTATGTCATGTGAATTATGTCCATAATATCCGAAGCCATTCTAGACAGGAATCAGATCTAAATTATGTTGTAAATAAATTAATATATTTACAAATATTGAGAAGATATTTCATAAATTTATGAAGTTTAAATTGTGTTTATTGAAATAAAATAAATTAATAAGCAACGAGGAAATGTAAAATGTAAGCTAAGAGGGAAAAGTAACTTGTAATTGGTTTAAAATTTGTTAATTAAAATTATGATCTTTATGATATTTATGTTTGAAAAAGTGTGAGTCAATCATGATATTTTATTCTATGTTGCTCGATGAGGACAAAATAAGAATACCTTCGTTGATATGGAGAGTGGTTGTTTCTATGATATGGACACAATGTATGAGAGACCTTTTATGTAGAGAGACCTCAGGAATATTTATAGCACAAAAGAAACTATGCCATAACCTCAAGAATGTCTATTCAGTCCATACGATAGAGATTCAAAAGGAGAAAATAAAAGAAAACAGAAATTCAAAAGTAATTGTAAAGGTATTGCAAGACACCTATTGATAAGCTTCCCTTCACCAAGTACTGCAAGACACTTGTTGATAAGCTTCCCTAGATAAGGCACTTGTTGATAGCCTATCGAGCCTAATGTCCCAGATGGATATGCCTAAAGAAACACATTGAATCCTTTGAAGATAAAGAGGAGACAAAACGAGTGATGTTGAATACATTGTTGGCTTGTGTAATGGAAGCAATACAATTGAAGTGAAGTGCAATTCACATAATGTTTTATGTGTTCATACTCTTCCAGGTGAAAAAATATGCAACATACCAAAAAAGATATGTTGCTACAATGAAGGTATCAACTGTGAATATTATGAAACTAGCTCAAGAAAAGATAGAAAAGATAGATCAACGACTTAGAATTCAGCCTCTTCGAGGGGGCAACCTCCTTTATTACATAAATGAACAATTCATGGATGGTTCAAATGACAAAACCTCCTTTCTATATATAGGAGTCTAAGGAGTCACAATATAACCCAACTGACCTAACAATAATAGTATAGAGCCACAAAAATAACAATAGAGGAATTCTATGGGGCATAGTAATAACAATATGGGGACAATAGGGGCACAACAATATTAATAAGGGGTACAACTACAATAGTAATGGGGTAATCACTAGTATTATAGGGACCCAACAAAGCAAGAATCCAATCTCGCAAGTTGTTGGAGTAGGATGGCGGGAAGCAAACTCAGAAGTCAGAATAATGGTGTACTGGCATCTCAATTATAATATAGTAGCACATCATCAACATGGTGTTTTTTTCAAGGATTACTTATGACTAATGGTAGAGACACTCTTTGGGAAGTCATGGACTCAAGAGGTGTTATGGTGGTAGTTGACATCTACCATGATAGAGGCCCCCAACAAATAGACTTGAGGGTGATTATGAGTTGTTACCCTATCAAATGGGAAGTTTGTGGAAGAATACTTCTAGACAGGGATGCAGTGCAACCAAAATGTTCAGGAATTGGGGATAATAAATTCCCTATTTTGTAGTGGGATCCAAGTAGATTATCCCTTTATATGGTAGGGCTTGACCGAGTAGGGAGGTGCTCTATAAATTCACAAGGAAGTCTTATAGATGATGTATGCACTCTTATGGATTGCTTTAAGGCATGGAAACATGTGTTACTTGTACCAATTGTAGAAGTGTTGAGATGATATAGAAATGATGTGCCGATGCATTCTACTATCTTGTTTGAGATCCTGGTATAGGTGTATGGATTACTTGAGGATAAGCAATTTCGAGGAGGGAGGATTATAATATCCCTCTTTTCCAGGCGTTGGGAACTATAGAGCATCTCAGTAGCATATACTACAAATTAAAAATTAATTATATGCTATGGGAGAATAAATTAATTAAAAAATGGCTAAGAAAAAATATTAGAAAGTCACTTTAATAAAAGAAGAAAAAGACCCATGGTATTCTGATAGTCCATGACCAGTAAAGGAGATGAGAGCTCACTCCTTAGGCATGCATTTGGGATGATTGTTTTGCTGTTGTTGAGTTGAGCTCTTGGAGCTTGTCTAGGTGAGAGCCCACATTATGTAGAGGTTTAGTTTTGATGGTCAGTTTTCCACCCTAGTTGATCTAGTGAGGAGGGGTTTTGGTATTATGAGATATACCCTAGCCACTAAAAGAGGAAGGAGAAAATCAAATCTACTCATTGGGATTAACATTGAGATCGTGAGGAGAGGTCCATTAGATCTCTCGTGGGGGCATAACATTGGAGAAGCTATTATCAACCATCCAAATTTCTTGTTGGTGTTTTAACAAACTCTAATCCATATTTGGAATGTAATATCATATTCCAGTTAATAAAATAAGACTGAGTTTCTACTAAATGTTATCTGTATTTTTCTTGCTATTTTTTTTGAAAAGTGCCATGGTGTTATTTAAATTTCCAGCAAAATTATCTTTGTAATTTTTTTAAAGAATTATTAAGATAATATTTATCAAAGAATTTAGAAAAATAATTAAAAGGAATATTACAGACTACCCGATAAATACCAAGGAATTGTTCTCAGAAAACCTTTCTCAAAAAGAGCCAGTTGATTTGAGAAAAATCCCCCTAAGAAGCGTAAATTTGAGTCTTTAGGGTAACTCAAACCCTGACCAGATCCCTAGATCTCAAAATATGTGTGAGTCTCTCTCCTCTTCGAAAGAGTATCTATAACAAGTTAACATTCATTCAAGCATGTAATCAGTAGAAGGTAAATCCAAAAACCATGCAAAGGTTATGCAAAAGTCTCTTGAAGAGCGTCAACAAAATCCATTATCATATGAGGGGATTAGTTCTCCTTCGGAAGAAGTTGAAGTAGGAGCCCTCCAGAAGATATGGTTTTGGATGACCCACATGTGATTTCCCTTGCGGAAGAATGACATGGAAAATATGTGATAAACATGCCAACTCATGAGACTAGGATTATATAAAAGGGCTATCTTCGGAGAAAGGAATTGAGCTTGAATTTCCTCATAGTCTAGACTTGGGGTTCAGAAAATAAATTTCAAGGTGGTCTCTAGGAAAGACAAAAAAGCCAAGAAAAAAGGACGTGAGAATAATAAGGCATGAATCCAAGGAGACAGTGAACAATTAGTCAACTTAGGGAAAGTCATGCAAATGCCAAAGACATTCTCTCCCTTGAAATCCTGAATCCTCAAGGAGTTTTCTATATTGTTATGATCATCGTAGTAGTTTTCTGATTGTCTGTTCTTAGTAGACAACTTGTTAGTCTCAAGTATCTCTTGGATTTTAGTCCTCTTTTGGAAATGCAAGCTACATGTAACTTTTTTTTTATTAATAAAAAGACCCTTACCCAAAAAAGAAAAAGAAACGAAACATTTAAATATGAAAATAGAAAATTGTTCAATGCTTTGGCTTTTGTGTTTCCTTTATTAACTATTGAGAATTCAAAACTTTTAGAAGGGAAGTATTCCTATAATGAAGGTGTAATGCATCATGAAGCTCAACATAATATTGTAATTGAGGTGATCAAGTTTTGTTGTATTTATATGATGAAATTAAATTAAGGCAATGTATTTTAAATTAATAATTTATTGTGTAAAAATAACATAAATTACTATTTTGTAATAATAACAATAAATTATTAAATTTTATTAGTGTGATTAGATTTCAAGGGTTTAATTTTAGTGTGAAACTTGTGATAGTCAAGAGGAAATACTAATTTTTTTTAATCATGTTAAGGATTGGTACCACCAAAAATTGATGGTTTATATGTCTTGGGGTTGCCATTTTTAAGACTATTAACTAGTCCCACAAGTCACAAATAAGTTAACAACCAAAAATAATAATAATAAAATAGATAGATCATTATAAACAATGCATAAATACAAATACATATAATATTTGAGAAATTATTTAATCTACAAGTTTTAGAGTTATCGAGTTAAACAATTTTTGGTTAAATCATGATCTTTTGTTACTTAAAATGTATTTTGTATATATAAATTCAACACCCTGAAAAATGCTTAGAGCATTTAGATTGTAAAGAGTTCACAACTTAAATTTAATAATTTCCACAAATCCCTACAATTAGATATATATAAGATATAATAGTAATAATAAATATATATATATTAAGACAACTCCAAAAATATAACAAACTACAAAATTCAGCCATTTTTTTCTAATCCATTAATTTCCCTTTAAAAAAGCAATAAAGTATCTTGTTATTGAGCTCATTATCAAGCTCTTGTAGTGCAAATTGTTTTCTTGGCTGAAAATCTAATCACATTTAACATTATATAGTTGATAGTTGGAGATTAATATTAGTTTTATGTTTTATATTTTATATTGTTTAATATTAATGATTAATTAATAATAATTAATGACATTAAAATGTTAATATAAATAATAGTATATGTATAATAAATAAATTAAATTATGTTGATGTTTTAATTATAAAAATTGATTGAATATAAATGATGGAAAAGATGTCTTTATGTGCAATATTAACCATCATTAATGTAGTTTATAAACATACCATTCTTATATACGTATATTAAAATATAATCCATTCCCTCTGGTTAAATTTATTGTTAATATATATTTAAATATCTTATATTCATTTTATTATTTTGTAAGAAGAATTTGTGGAAGTGCTAACATTATTTCATGAACATATCATTATCAATAATTTTTAAAAATTATTAACTATGTAATATTTTTGAATTTATGGTCGGAGAATCCACAGTAAGAGAATTTTTACACCAACGTTTCGAATCCCAAATGGGATCGCATATGTTACTCTTACTGTGGATTCTCTGACCATAAATTCAAAAAAGCACAAACCACAGATCTCTGAAATCCAACTATGTAATATGTTGGTTTACTTTTTCTTAGGTTTTTTTTTTCATACGGAGAATACAATGACTTTTCTTGTTGAAGTTACGAGGTAAATGGATGGATCTCTCTCAATTATATAAAGAAATTACTTTGATGATGTATATGTATTTTATAATTGATTTTTTATTTTTATTTTTAAGTAAAATCATAATTTTCATTGATATTATGAAAATTACATATTGTAGACGCTGTGTAGCATATGTTGTAAGGTGGGTGACTTGCCCATAAAAAATATCAGAGTATGAAAATGCTCTCGCAAGGAGTAAAATTATAGTTTTGTCAATATATACATCAAGTAAAAAGTAAATATGTACTAATAGATAAGAAAAAAATAAACCATAAAAATAGCCCCATCGGGCCCTTAATCTTTGAAGTCCATATACTATCTATGATAGTATTGGTAGTGTTCACCATCCCTCTATTCCTATATCATCCATGTACCTCTATACTGGATCACAACTTCCTTGGATAGCTGATCAGAAATCTGGTTGTGTTCCCTGTACATATGACGATAAACAAAGGAGTCAAATTGTGCTATAAGTCTTTGTGCCTCATCCAAAATGTGCCCCAATGAGTAAGCATGACAGTTAGAAATATTGTTGATCCAATTGATTATGATATTTGAATCCAAAAATATTTGAATATTTATACACTGCTTTTCTAATTCAAATTGAAGTAGATGTCTGAGAGTAATAAGCCTGGCAAAATTGTTTGTACCCATTCCTAGCCCCATTTGAATTTTGAAGAAATGACAATCAGATAGGTATAGGATAGCTCCTCCCCCACAAACTCCTTCTTGTGCAGACCCATCGAAATATGCCCAAGGGTAATTTTTGTTGATGGATTCAGGGATAACAAGCCTAGAAGAAGGTGATGTATCATCACTAGGGATAAGATCATAAGTGGCCAATACTCGAGCAGAGATAAGGTGCCAGTTTTGTAGATGATTCGAGAAAATGAGCTGAATCCAAGCCAACCAAATGGCCCATCAGATGAGGGGAGGTATGTTCCTGATTTTGTCCGGTTTGGCCATTACCCACGAGGAGTGCCAAGCATCCAAGACAAAATTGCCCTACCATCGAATGGGGATATGGGTGGAAGATAGGATTGAGTGCTACAGATCCACAGTGACAGGACAATGTAAAAAAAGATGGTCTGTGGATTATGTGTTGTTCCTGCATAAGCAGCACCAGGATGGACCATGGAAGGTTCGTTTCATGAGATTGTCCTCGGTGGTGGCCTTGTTCCTCAACACAATCCACATGAACAGTCATGATCTAGGTGATGCCTTTAATTTCCAAAGCTGAATCCACCAATGCTCCATAAACAGTGGTCGATGGTCTACAAAGATGCTGAGGTATCCTTCCTTGGGAGAATACTTTCCATGTTTTTCCAATGCCCAGATCAGTTCATCTTTTCTAATGGTGATCCTAATATGAGATTCGGTGACGAAATTTAAATATGATTCCCAACTCTGATGCCATATTTCAGGTAGGTTTAGTCGGTGGGCAGTTTTCCAGGCTTGTTGGAAGAGGGTGGTGTTCTTAGGATCCGCTATGTGATCTAGATGTGAGATGCCAGAGTTGTTGAGTAGCATAATCATATTCTGAAGGAGCCTATACGAGTTGCCACTTCCTATCCAAGGATCCAAGCCAATTCACACCGAAGTGCCAGAACGTATTCTCCAGGTGATCCCATCCCAGATGAGTGGGAGGGAGTTGAGGACTGGTTTCCAAATAATAGATATACCTATTCTATTCCATGTGGGGTGTTTGATCCAATCTAGTGTGTTGAGGGGATGAACGTATTTCATGGAGACAACCCTCGTCCATAAGTTACAAGTGGTGAGTAGTTGCCACCCCAATTTAGCAGCCAGTGCATATGAGAAGTGTGACAGACTTTTAATCCCCCATCCTCCCCACTTCTTGGGAAGTGCTATCAAATCCCATCGAGCCCAAGAAAATATCTCACCTTCTTGTTTACCTATCCAAAGGAATCTGCAACATAGGTTTTGAATTCTGGAGAGTATGCCCTTGGGATCCATGCTAGGGACATCCTGTAGATAGGTGTGGCCTCCAAAATAACTTTTATGAGGACCAGTCGACTTGCAAGGGATAGATATTTGTGATGCCAAATGTAGAGTCTTCGTTTGATCTTGGCAATCAACCATAGCCAATCAACAATTCTATAGTGGTGAGGTTTTAGCTGGTTTCCAAGATATTTTAGTCCATCATCCAGGGAGTGTAGAGTGAAGGGAAATCTATGCAGTGAAAATTGAATTTCATAAGGAGAGAAGCACGAAGTAATGATGGTAGACTTATTTATGTTAATATCCATGCCCGATGCAATACTGAAGATGGTCATGATAGATTGTAGCCCGGTTAGATCCTTGATACCTCCATTAAGGAAGAGCAGGATATCATTTACAAATAGTAAATGAGTCAATATGCAGTTGTTGGAGATATTAATTCCTTGTATTCGGCGCAGTCATTTTTATTCCAAGATGAGCTTGCTTAGACCCTCCATAATCAATAGAAATAGTAGTGGGGAGAGGGGGCAACCTTGTCTGAGTGCCCTTTCTAAGTGAAAATAGGGGTGAAGCCGAACCATTTATGAGAACACTGAAGGATACTTTTGTTATACAACACATAATCTAATTGATGAAATCCAAAGGAAAAACTAAATGAGTTAAAAGCATTCTTATATATAACTAGCTAGCACCATCAAATGCTTTTGAGAGATCTACATTGAGAATCATACCTTTCAGCTTTTTTGACTTGATGGAATGCAAGATCTCCTAGGCTATACCAATAGGCTCATGTATCTGACAATCCTGTAGGAATGAAAATTTATCAGAAGAGATATGTGATGATAGAATGGGGCGGGGGCGGTTTGCTATGATTTTGGCAATTATTTTGTATATACAGTTGCAAAGTGAGATTGGGTAGAAATCATTGAAGGAGTCTGGGTTATCAGATTTTGGGATGAGCACAATGACTGTGGAGTTGAAGGCCTCATACATGCGACCTATAGTGTAACAATCTTCAATGTTTTTGAGGAGGTCCTCACCAATATATCAAAAAATGTGGTATAGAACTCTATAGGCCAGCCATCTGGTCCAAGGCTCTTGTATTTCTTGAACCATTTCAGATTAGATTCAAGCTCCCCCATCGATATAGGCTTATTAAGGTCCTCAACATCCTCTTGATTCACAAAGCGGGGGAAAAGCTGGGCAACCCTAATGATTTCAATAAGGGATGCATTGGGAGGGGCCTTGTAGAGATTCCTGAAGTGTGAGGTGCCGAGAGAGGCCAAATGCTGAAAGGAATGTACTCGGATTCCTTGCTCATTTGTCATTTTACAAATGGTATTGATTGCTCTGCATCCATTGGAAAATTTATGATAGAACTTAGTGCTATCGTCTCCTTCTTGTAACCAAATAGTTCGACTTCGAAGCCTCCACAATTCTTCTCTATCCTTAAGGATCTTATCCCTCTGAGAGGCAAGGGATGTGAGATGATCCTTGTGTGCATCAGACAGATATCCACTCCCATGTTCATCTTCCATATTAGCAATCTTTGTCTCAATGTTTCTTATGGTTTCATTATCACGCAGTCTCTTATTATGAGCCCAACTCATGGAGAGGCGCTTTAGATTGATTAAATTGTGAGCAAACCCTTCTGATATTTTTTCTCCCACACTCGGTGGATGGGCCTTCCAGTAGTCTATGACAAGCCTGATATAGTCTAGGTCCTTTAATCATGTAGCATTGAACTTGAATGGTGCTTTGGGCTTGTTGACTCGTCCACTAAGATCAAGGTAAATGGGCGAATGATCAGATAGTCCCCTTAAACCAACCCACTGATGATAAATGCTTCATTGTCCTAACAATCTTTCTTTAAGGAGGAAACGGTCTAATCTTCGAGCCAACCTTGCATCCCCAGTCCTTCTGTTTCTCCAGGTGGGTTGAAGTCGAGCTGAAGGGATGTTGATTAATCCATGCTCCTCTAGCATGGAATCTAAGTAGTCAGATAATGAGTTAATCTGCACATTATGTCCCCATGATTCAAAATAAGCAACAGAGAAATTAAGATCGCCTCCCAGAATAAGGTTATCCACTTGGAGGAGGTTGGATCTGAGTAACTGATCCCAAAAAGGGACCCGATTTTGATAGGGACCATAAACATTGATCATTCTGATTTCGATGCCAAGGTCAGGTGTGAAAAACTCCGCCCCTATGAATCCAATTCCCCCCCATATATTGATCAATTTGATCTGCCTGGGGTTATAACCCAACGCAATGCCCCCTAGATCTCCCATTAACATCCAGGGCATGGAAATTCCATCCAAGTAACATGGCTTTAAGTAAGTAAGAAATGGGCTCGGCTAAACCCAGAGCCTCCCGAAGGAAAATAACATCCACTCGTTCAATGTTCAAGAGCCTGTGCAAAGCTAGTTTTTTAGTGGGACTAGCTAACCCTCTGCAGTTGAAAGAGAGCAACTTCATGAGGGGGAGGACACCAGTTTGTTCTATGCTCTAAGAGCCTAGTCAATGGCAAGTTGATGGTCTGCAATGACATCCATTCCAGCCTGTATCTTGGCCTTGGAAATAGATGAAGGTCAACCTTGAGGAGGCTTCGGGGGAATGGAGGGGGACAATCAACCAATGCCTCAGGAGTCCAGAGGCAAAGATCAATTGAGAGAACAAATATTGTAGGAGTGTGCGCGATTCACTGAATCTGAAGCGGTGGAGTTATTAGTAGAGGAGGTTAGCTTCGGGAAGGAGGAAGGGGCACAAGAGATAGTCGGGGGGGGGAGGGATTCAAAGGAAAGCTAAGGAGTGAGGGGATGGAGCGTATGAGAAAATACAATGCTTCCTAGATGTGTCAAATGTAGATACACAAGAAGAAATGGAATAAACAAAGGAACAAGGATTAGAATTACCCGAAGAGAGCACAACCGCCACAACCGCCTGTGCCCTAGTCATGGGAGGTGAGGTAGGCCAAGTGGGAGCATTTTTGCGCTTCTTCAGAGTCACTTTGGCAGCCTTGTTTGGAGCAATGTTGGTGGTCACTCGATGATCAAGTGCCTCCGAGCCTATGATCGCGTCCTCCATTTGATGATCCGAAGCTGTGGATTTCTTGTCTAGAGGACATTCCTTATATAAATGCCCGACCTTGTGACATCGTCTGCAGTGGAATAGGACACCTTCATAATCAAGAATATGAGTGCACATGTAGTGCTTCCAGTGCAGAGTAATATGCTCCTCCAAGCCCTCCCTAGTGTCGAGGTGTACCAGAATCCATGTCAAGGACATATTTCCCGAAGATAGATATGAGTTGTTATGCTCCAAATAGGTGCCCAGGGCATTCCCTATATGGTAGAAAATGTCCTTAGACCAGAAGTGAAGGGGCAAACCAGGGAGTCTAACCCACAGAGGCCCTACTGCAAGCCGCTCTCTCTCAGGATCAAACAAAGGGCTCCATCTTTTTAGCAGGATCAGGCTATGCTCTATGTGCCAAAATTTTGATAAAATCCATGTGGTGTAATCAACCCTCACAAAACGAAGGGAGAACTAGCCCCGAGATTGAGATTGAACAGATGTGAGGTCAATGTGACCCCAAATCTCTGTAGTCCACTGTTTGAGTCTGTCCATTGAGTAAATCCGTCCACGAACGTGGCCAACCACAACTATGTCTATTGTATCAATCACATATCCCATCTTGATGTCCTCACTGAATCGAAGGACACTGTCCTGGTATTTGGCCTTCACACACTTTTTCTTCTTCTCTTGCTTATGAACCTTGTCGCTATGGGCGCTCTGAGGGGATCCCAGAGGTGGAATCGGTTCATCAGGTTGGTGCTCAGATGTGGTCACCCCTACCCCAGACAGTATCCCTTTGAAGCATTTGGGTGTGGGTGGCGCTGAAATAGGGGAGTGAGATGGACAGATGGAAAAATCAGGGAGGCAACCTTCAGGAGCAGAGGAGGGGAAATGGGTTGAGATGTCAATTGGAGGGTTCAACGTATAACCCGAGGGGTAAATGGAGGGGTCTAGGCTAATGCAGGTGGCCATGAAATGTAGGGTTGTTGACGAAGGTGGAGGGGTAGTTGAAATCGACCATGAGAGGGGGTCTTCAGGCAAGGGTTTAGCTGGATAGGAGGTACCCGAATCAGAATGCGAGGGCAAGGTAACTGCCTAGGGGAATATGTCAAAGGAGACAAAATGTTGGGAAAACGACACATCAAGTATCGGGGCAGGAGAAGACATCCAGATGGAAACCGAGGCATAGGGATCCTCCGAGTAGTCTACCTGGTCTAGCTCCATGGCCGTAGCTGACAGTAACGAAAACGATGTGCCAACTAACAGAAAACCCACAGAATGTCATTACGCCAGAGGGTCATTGCATACACAAAACAAAACGGGCAAGAGGGCCGCCTCGAGTATCGCTGATTAATAGGAAAACGATGATAGGGTGCACGCAGATGCGTGACCATGGCGATCGGTGCAGGTGGAGGAGTACAAACCCTAACCCTAACCTACTTCAGGCTGTAGTCGGGTCTTTAGTCAGAGCTCCATCCTCCTCCTTCTTTTCCAGCGTCAACCAATTTCTTGTTGTTTTATAATTGAATTTATTTTTACATTGAATATAAATATTTAAATTTTGAAATATATTTAAATTTATATATTTTAAAATGATTTTTTAATAAAATTTATTTTAGAATACATTAATATTCATCTTGTAGTATATATAATATACATTAGATTTTTTTAGTGGTCTTAATTTTATAATAAAATACAATTAAAAAATTTATTAATGTTCTAAGTTCACAGTGCATCAACATTCAAACTGAAACTGATTTTTTTAATAACAATTTGTTTTTTAATAATTGAAAAAAATATTACTTATATTTAAATTCAAATATTTTTAAATACAAGTATATTATTAATTCATGTTTAGTATAAGAGTAAAGATATTCATACGCAAGTATCCGATTTTTTTAAAATTTTTCAAATGAATATCTAGTATATAATTATAATGAGATATCAGAATTTTATAAAATAATAAATAATTACATAATTATAATTATATTGAAAACACACATTTTATAAAATATAAAATAATAATAAGAAACAAAACCAATATCTACAAAAACTTCAAATAACTATAAGAACGACATAGTATGAATATTAAATAGTTACATAATGGCATAGCATGAATACTAAATAGATGAATACTAAATAGTTACCTAAAAAGACTAATAGCTAACCAAGAAAGGA
This sequence comes from Pinus taeda, assembly GCA_000404065.3. Classification (NCBI taxonomy): domain Eukaryota; kingdom Viridiplantae; phylum Streptophyta; class Pinopsida; order Pinales; family Pinaceae; genus Pinus; species Pinus taeda. The sequence goes on along the minus strand of APFE031022844.1, from coordinate 109,513 downwards.
ACTTACCTATTAATGTTATGTATTCTACCATTTTCAAGACTACTAAAGCCAATATCTCTATTTGCAATAACTCGTGTAAAGCATCTAACTTACTTCCATTTCAATTACAATGTTTCGTTATACATTCTTATTCAAATTCTCAACGATCATTAAAAATTTCGATATTTCACACGATCATTAAAAATTGTTAGGGATGAGTTAAGTTTTTGTCAATATATTTATCTTACATTGTCCCCTTGATATTGAGTAGCCCCTTGATATTGAGTGGCATAGTGGAAAGAATGAACTAACGCTAACAATGTGTTTAGATAATTGGGAGTAGCTTGTTTTATGTATCTGAAAGCAAGGTACAAATACAAATTAGCCATCACCCAAATTTATGACATTCAATCAACAATTGAATATTCAATCAGTAGTATATTATTTAATTACTAATATATTTTTAGAGATCAACATGGACATATTAGTAATCAATCATCATTTAACTATGGTCTTTCAATCAATAATTGATAGCATATTATTCAGTCACTAATATGTTGTTAAATATTAGCTTATCATGATTGATAACTTATTATTCAATCACTAATATGTTGTCAAAGATTAGCTTATGTAACTGAGAGTAATGGACAAATTATCAGTCACTCAAACTTATGACACTCAATCAACAATTGAATATGTAATCACTAGTATATTATGCAATCACTATTATTTTGTTAAAGATCAACTCATATAATTGAGAGCAGTGGACAAATTGGTAGTCATCCAAATGTATAACATTCAATCAACAATTGAATATTCAATCATTAGCATATTATTCAATCACAAATATGTTGTTAAAGATCAACTATAATAAATGTATTATTCACCAAGAAGGATAGAGTGTTATAGAGTCCTATAATGTTGATATTGATCCTTCGTGTGTTATAGAGTTCAGTAATGTTGATATTGATTCTTAGTGTGTTATAGAGTTCAATAATATTGATATTGGTCCTTAATGTGCTATAGAGTCCAACAATGTTGATATTAATCCTTAGTCTTCCTATTAGAAATATAGTATAATGTAGTTTGTTCATTTCTAATTATTACTAATTTAATGTGGATTTTGTCAATGTGTTGTTGCATTATACATATATATATATATATGGAAAAATAATCTCTCATATATATATAAAAGTTTCATAGTTGATGCCAAAGCATTCTTCCAAAATCCTCTCAAAGAGAGAGGGGGAATGTCAATATAGAATGAAAAAACTAGGCCGACAATGGCCTTCATAGTCCCATAATAAGTCTGAAATAAACTTCATCATATACAAAAAAACAACTGTAAGTAATAGCCGCATAAATCCGTCGATTTCATAAAATTTTCAAATAGTTGTCATATCACTGTCATGTAGCAAATAACACCGATATATGAGAAACAAAAAGACAAGATCAAATCTCTAGGAAGGATTGATGCAAGTAGTCCCTAACTGCATCATCTAGATCCTACGAGACATTCCAATAGCCCAATATTAGTGCATTATATTATTATTCCAATATTTATAATTTAAATTTAAATTCATAATTTTAAATTTTAAATTTTTTTATACTAATTTAAGATTAAAAATTCTTAAATTTAATTTATTTATTTTTATTTATTTATTATTTATTTATTTTTTCGTTTTTTTGGTTTATGATCCTTAGGATCGGTGACTACTACATCCATGGATATTTATTTAGGTAGATCAATTGAAGGGATCACTTCCTGTAAGCTTAACCACATAACCAGACCCCGAGAGTGTTGATAGAATTGAACCCTCTCAATAGCATAGGTGCTCTAACGACGAGAACTCAACCAATTGAGCAAACCCTGAAAGCTAAATTTATACTTCTTTATAATATTAATATTGTACATTCAACAAACATGCTTATTGTTAAATGATCCATAATCAAATGTCCCAATGGATTTAACAAAGATAAAATCCCATTTTCTCATAAACTAAAAATGTTGTTGTAATTTATAAGTTCAAAGTGCATTTGGTTGAATTTTACACTACATTCTCGCATATGAAAAATAAATGATATTAAATAAATATCAAACAAGGATACTTTTCACCCTTTCTTCCCCTTTGTTAACCATTATTCGAGTACTAAGGCACATTGTTGGTTTGTTATAGATCCATGGTTGAAGAGCTATATCTGGGGCCCAAAAGTGACCATAGGTTAACAAAAGGGTCGGGGTTCTGAAATCAAGCCTGACAATGTACCACTAGGACACACATCACACAAAGAACCATATGACCCCCTCCCCCCAAAAGAACTTGATCCCCCCCCAAAACCACCTAATGTGTAAGCGATGGGATTGCCATTTAACAACAAAGAACCACAACAAACAATCGTAGAAATGAATTGGCATATAGATAGACCAACAAGATGCCCATTTGGAATCCAAGGTGCAGGTGAACATTGGACCACTTGTTATAGGCGTGAGAACGATGTAAAAAAAAATGAAATTAGCTGGAATTATTTTTAAATTTTGAAAATGAAAACAAATTTGTCCAACCAAACAACACCTTGTGTCTAAAGCGACTAGTATAACCATAAAAGGAAAAAAACCTCTATTTGTCTCATTCTATGCAAGCTAATTGGGTGATTTCTCTGCAAATCACTCCAATGGTTATGCAACCAACAATAGCATATCAATGGGTAAAATTCAAATTCCTTCCTTTTTTTCAAGCAAAAATGAAGATAACAGTGACTAAACCCCAATCCTTAGACTCTTCTCGACTAGTCAATTTTGAAGACCTCCCATTAATCGATTGAGAAGCTAAAACACATGAAACTTGCTGCAAATTTGATTTCTACAAGCTTAAGGAGTGGGCCTATCAGTGGTTCCAAGACCAGTAGGATATCTCCTTATTTTTGGAATCTTATTTAGCCCAATTCATTATTCCTTAAACCTACCATTTACCTGAATTTATCTCTTGGTTCACTAAGCATTACTTACCTAACAAGCAAGTCACTATGTCCAAAAATGGAGTTTTTTGTTCACTATTGATCCCTCATCCATTCAAGAAATGCTAAATTTTATAATTCCTAAATAAACACAACCCTTAAATGAGGATTTGTTGGGACAAAATTACAATGAGTCGACTTCTAAGGAAAAGTGAAATGTTCTCAAGTCTTCCTTACCCTTGGACACCTTGTTACCAGAAACCACCCCTCCATACCCTTCAAGTATAGCCTTTACTTTCAAGTGACAAGTTTTCAAATTTACAACTGCAAATTCGAGATCAAAATGGAAATGTCACATCTATCATTCATTGGACCCTGGTTGTCAAAAAACATCCCCAAAATACAGGTTTTCTTGGGTTTGTGAATCAATTTTATTAGTTATATATAATGTATTGTTTGACGAGTTCCCTCCCAGATTATTTCCAGAGATCAAAAATATTTTGCAACTCAACCCACATATAATAGTGGGGATTGGTATCTCTTTAAATATTTTACATAAATTCAGGTATATGGTTGTGAATTGCCTCCTTGCAAACTTTCATTTTTTCTACTAATGAGGATATTTGCTCTTGATTTTTTCAGACAAAGCCTCAACTCTGATCATATTCATTTTATATCAAAGAAACATCCAACCATGTCTACACTGAAGAAAGAGAGACCTTTCTTGATTAACACTAGAGCAACATTTCAAGAAGTTGAGGAAATGTTAAAACAAATGAAATTATGTCAAGGAGAAGTGTAGCCATATGATCCCCACAAAATTATATAAGAAAGATGAGTTAAACAAGGATCTACCCCCTATAGGCATGTGGCTAAACAAGACATGAAAAGTTTGCTAATCGTGATGTTTGGGAACATGATCTAATTAAGATTACACAACAAAGTCCAAAAGCTACTCAAACTTCACAACCTCTTGTTTTGGATACTCCTCAATCAAAAGAGAAAGATCTAAAAAGAGGATTCTTAAAGACACAACATACACTCTCAATCTCAAAGATAGAGGATGAAGATAAAAAACTATAAAAGAAACCCATAATTGAAGAATAAGAAGTTACATTGTCAACTCAGAGTACTGAAGAGGATACATCAAGTGAACCTACATTTATTTGAGAACTTTTGTCAATAGCCTTTGTAGTCCAAGAGACTCCATATTCAGGCATGTCACCCTCAACTATAGGGAAGCCTGATAACATTTATTAACAATTTATTGATACTAAAAATAGTAATCTTAAAATGAAGCAAGATTCTTATTCATAGTTGTGGAAACAAGGTTCAAGATCATCTCATACTAGGTTATTGTCTTCCCTAGAATATGACAAAGGATAGCTAAATATGGTTATTTTGGATCCTAAATCTCATAAAATTAAAACTGTAGAAGATTTCAAGGCAACCAAGTTCACCATCGACCTAAAGAAGATACATTTGGTAGATCAGATGGATTTTCACAGGTAGATTAGAGAGATGATTTTGAAAAGCTTAACGAATATTGCTTTAAATGCATCAAAATTATAAAATATGAAGACAAAGGTCACAAATTAGTTGAAACGAGAAAATATTGTTCCTAGGATTAAGCAGATGAAAATTGATGAATTGGATTAATGCATTGTTAGAATGGGGTAGACCCAAAAGACTCATCTTCAATACACGCCCTAATTAAATCTTAGGATACAAACATTCAACTATTAAGAAGAAAGTTCAAAATTCCAACTATAGAATATGTCCAGACACTTGAATTGGAAATTATGGAGAAAGAGAAGGAACAATTATTGTCTTTGATTATTGAGTTGAACAAAAAAGTTGAAAAATATGAGAAGTAAATTGAACCTTTGACAAAGGAAAGAATTGAGCATGTACGTCCATCATCTTCCTCAACACCAACAACACCACCAGTTGATCCATTTAATAAGTGTTGAAATTTGGGCAACTTTGGGATGAATTTCCGTGAAGACCCCAAAGAAAAACCGAAGTCTCCAAAAGCGAACCCTGAACACAAAAAAGCCCAAAAATTGAATATTAATGGAAAACGTCATTTTAAATTATGTGGGGAAAAATATATTTAATATTATTTTTAATGAAATTCAAATTAGAAGTATTTTCCCCTCCAAATTAAATGGTCGGCCTCACTCAAAATCAAAGGGAATTCATAAGTCACCAAATTACATAAATAAGCAACCGTGAAAGGATATATGAGATAATGTAAGCATGAATCATTTCTCAGGTTCTGATTGGTTAAAAGGATGGTGAAGTAGTATCAAATGGGTCATTCTGTCTACATATTCGGTGGATCCTCTGGTAAATATTTGAAGGTGGTCCGCAATTCAGATGGCACACATTATTTGGAGTGACCATATCTCTGGCATCACATAACAACTCCGCAGGCTCACTCATTCTCAACACGTTACAGTCTTGGCATCGCATATGTTACCGTACTGACATCGATCATGGCTATCGTATATGATATCGTTCAATGACTCTCGCTTATGGTGGCTCTCTCATCTATCATCGTTCTGGTGGTTCTCACACATGACATTGTTCTACAACGAAGCATATGTTTCGAATTTAGTCTCTAAAGGTCTGCAATTGTGTTCAATTTCACAATGGCATTATGACAGTGCATTTGGCGTCTTGAATTTTGATGATTCATGGTCTCACTACTATAATTCATATTCCAAGTGTGATCTTGTTTGACATTCTCTTTGGAACTCCTTTTACTATGGACATGCCATTTTCATGATCTTGCTGCACTCCAGTGGCATATACATTATTCTATAGATGTGCTATGATAATTGTGTTAACGCTCCAGTGGCATTATTCAGTGGCCACACTTGATACAGTGTGGCACGCTACCCCGTGGTTCAATGCTTATACGTGGTTTCCTATATATTCAATGATGATAGTTGATGTCAGAGATGTATGCGTATGCCATATGTTGACATCACCGTTGTTCCTTCCTGATAGTAACATGACTCTTATGATGTAGTGACTCTATGATGGCTCCTATATCCTTGTGAATTTAGGATGAAAATAACGTTGTATATGACGTATGGCAGTATTGACAATATTTCTATCACTCAGTGATGATATGGATGTGACTGTGATGAAAATATTGACATGATTTGGATACCCTAGACATGACAAAGATGTCAACATGCATTATAGTACTCCATATAGCTATCTTGCTTATGATGACAACCAAAAGATTAGTAATGTCAACATGCATTAGAGTGTTATAATTATCTTGCTCACGATGACAACCCTTCTAAACGTGTCTAGCATCGTACACAAACGTAGTTGTGAACCACCCTCCACCTTTGTATGGGCCCTAGGTGACCCGATATGAATTATTATGTCTGAAGATGATGTACTTTGTATCTCCGCTGAATTATGGTCTTCAATCAATTATGGTGTCTCCTTTTTGTGCATGATTTATTTTTATGTTGTTTTTATTGTTCTTTTGCATTGGTGTTGATATTTATCTTTTTATATAATTGCTATGATGTGATGATGATATGTGGTGAATGTATATTTTAAAGATGAAAAGCATAAATGCAATTATCAAAAGAAGAGAATAATATATTTTTAAGAAGAAAATTAGCATTGTATTGGAGTTGGGTTGAAGAAAACTCATTGAGATCACCCCTTGAAGACATTGATGATGAAGAAGTAAAGATGTTGGAGGCCTAAAAGATTGCTAAGGTTTGAAGGAAATTGTTAGTGTCTATGAGTCACTAGTTATCAAATTTACTCTTTCAATATGGTTGATAGGGTCCTAGGTCAAATTGTTATAGTTTCAAATAAATTTTCAAATAAAATTTGATCATTGGTTAGTCCTAGGTCATTACTTCTCCCTCCATTCTCAAGGTCAATAAATTCCATCATAGTCTTGTTATCACTCCTTGTCTATAAAGAGTGTTTTGGTCATCATTTCATGGTCATTCATTTTGCAAAGGTCTAAAGGTCCAAATCATGGTCTTAGATGTCCATTTGTAGTCATTGTTATGTCATATTATCAAAGAGTCATATAAGGGCCATGTCATCACCTCATGTCACCATTATGGGAGTAGTAATTAGGGAAAAGTGTTCAAAGAGTTTTCTAAGGTACATTTTCCTCCTTGTGAAGATGTAACTATGCTTAATAAAGTGATAAAGCTGATGTACACTATCCTAGCATCATTTCTAAAAGGCATAAGATATCACTCCATGAACTAAGCAAAAAATAGATTTCTAACCTATAATAAGACCATCCAAGCATTATAATTTCTCATTTAACCTTCATTGAGCATCTCTCTACCATCGAGCTTCATCCCAGCCACTAGAGCATCCAAATTCCTCATTAAAACCCTTGTTTATCAATTTTGTTGCGCTTTTGGCACCTTCGTTGCGCTTTTGGAAAAGGAGGAAAATCAAAGTATTGAAAGGGTCAAATCAACATCAAACAGGTTCCAGAGATTCCCAATGAAGTAAGTGGCCTCTCATAAGGTCTTATTCACTTAACTATCTTCAGCAAAGAGTGAAATCCCTTTCCTAGGGTTTTTCGTTGTGCTTTTGGGAGTGCATGGTCTTTGCTTCTGTTCTGTGACTAAAACTCTTAGTTTTATGCTTTAGTACCCCTTGATACACTTCATTCACCTTACCCAACCCTTTCCCATACTCATGTTCCTCATTTTTCTCATTTTCCCTACAAACCTTAGCTTACCTTGTGCTTTTGGCAGTTCCTAGGTTAGGACTGTGTTTTGGTATTTTTCTCCACTTTTCTCTTATTCTTTTCAAGATATTCCACTTCCCTACACTTCCTAACACCTACCCCTACCCTGTAGACTTTTCCCACAAATTCGCCTAACCCATAATCCTTTTATTCCCTTCCCCCAACATAATTGTCCCATTTCCCCTATTTTCCCAAACCACACCCTACATTTCCTCCCTACCAAGCTAAGGTTTATCATGCAAATGGAGACCATGGACATTGAGAAGAAAAAGTACAACAAAGGAGGGCAAATTTCTAGATTTGAGCCAACTAATATCCAAGAAATCATGGCCTTATCCTTCATCAAGAAATCCTTTCAAGATGTGGGTTGCCTAGGTTTTTTTGAAAGAATTCAAGAGGTGTGTTGTCATGCCAAATTGAACAACATTTTTGCTACAAATTTCAAGAAAAACAAAACCACCATAGTAGGGATGGAATTCATGGTATCAATAGAGGTAATGGGCATGATTTTCAGGGTTTTGAGGTCATTTGCTGCACACACAGACAATCTTACTTCAAAATCAGTTTCTGATGTAATGAAGATGAATTTTACAAAAGTGAAAGAGGTTTTTGTCAATAACAGACCCAAGAACAAAATAATCCTTTAGTTTATGCACATGTGTTATGATTTGGGGGAAATGCCCAAAATACAATTGCTACAAGAGAGTTACTGCACTTCTGGAGTAGTCTTGGGAGATTGAATTTTTAGGTGTCTTGGAAAAGGTGTTTGTAGTGATTGATGATTCTATTATGTAGTAGACATAATAAGATTTCCAAAAATACTAATTGCAGCCCAAAAATCCTCTGGGAAGGCCTCAAAACACCCTCTCAAAGCACCACACTGCGCTTCTGCTGAGAGCACGTTACAATTTTGCAATTTTTGCTACGTTTTAGTGAACAACTGCAAACTTGGATTCCGAGAAAATTAAAATCCATTTCCAAAAACAGAGAGAGAGTTTTCTTACAAAAAACCTTATCTACAAAAACCTATATCAGATTTGTAAAAATGTTTATAGTTAGAGAGACATTTCTCCATCTTTGAGGCTTATTTCTGTAGAAAACCCAAAAATTTGACCCTTCAGAAGTGTAGTGTGGCCACACTGTGCTTTTTGTAGGGCCTCCAAATGATAAATTAATTGAATTGGTGGATATATATTGACCCATACATCACATATATCAACTTTACCTTTCATTTCAGCTCATATTTTTAGAGAAAAAGTAAAAAAACTAGTCAATTTTCATGTTTTTGCCTCTTTTTTGGACCCCTTGCTGCGCTTTTGGAGTAGTTTTGGGAGAATTGAATTTTATGTGCCTTGGAGAAGTGTTTTTGTAGGATTGAAGGGTCATAGGGATGGTAGAGATACCCATCTATATCCACAAACTTTCAATTTAGAAAATGGATCAATGGAACCCCCTTAAAAGGCCTCCACAAGTAGCACGTTGTGCTTCTGAGAAATTTCGCTACGCTTTTGCCAGGAGGTCAATTTTTTGAGTTTTATTAGTCATACTCGAATTTATATGATGTAATTTGTCTTATTGGGTTTTTAGATTACGTAATTGAATTTAATTATGCTTGTAAAGGTTAAATTGATGTATATTTATGCCCATTAATGCTTGTAAAGTCAAAGTGAATAAGTTAGGGATAAATTGGGAGTTGGTTTTTAACCTCCCTAGTCTTAGGTTTGGTTGGAGATATTCATGTAAGCAATTCCTATGATGATGGATTTGACCCTTGAGAGGGGGGAATGTGATTTTTGGTTTATATGTAGCTTGATCTAAGTGACAGAGAGGGTTGGATGCTTGAGAATCATAACTTCGAGCTAGTGTACACATTTCTGGAGTAATATAACAGGCAATTGCAGCTATTATCTTGGTATTCTTGTGGTATGCTTTTGTGACAATGTTTTTATTCTATTTATCATCAACTTGAATATATTTCTCATTACTACCATATCTATGCTTTCTTGTGATTATCTCATAGGTGTTTAACAAAATTCATAAGTCTTATGCTCTGTTATGATGAGAACTTCATGTTATGTGTTCTTTCTTATGATAAATGAGTTCATAAGTTTATGCTTATTTCAACCCTATACCATGATGGCAACTCCAATATGTCACTGATCATACCTACCTTGCCCCATTGTATCTTTGCAACTGATCATTTTAAACCCTGACTTAGTTACTAGACCCTTGAGCTTCATCCATCAAACCCTAAAAATCAAACACCATTGAGATTAATATCTAGCCTAACATCTGATTCCCTCTCTAGTCAATTCGTTGACCATGAGATCCTTGAGAGATTCCTCTCTGATTTGGTAGGGCTAGATACCAGATCTAAATATCAGTTTGAGGTTACGTCCATGGGTATCCTTTCTCATCCTTGGGATACTAAGGAGTGCTAACAGAAACCATAGTCAACCTTGCTAGATGAATTAATGTTTGGTGGATAGTATGAGGTTAGGGATAAACCCTTGGAAATAGTATGACTTGGACATGAAGTTCTGAAACCCTAGCATGATCAATGAAAACTTGTACAAGCATCTGTGATAGATTCATTGTAACGCTAGATTCACTCTAGGAGATATTATGTTTGATTTGGTTGTTGGCAGTTGAGGTATCTCCTCCCTTGATGATATCCTTGATTATATGGTTGATGACCTATGATACCTCATAATTAAGAAGGGAAGGACTCGGAATACATATTTTGCAAATGATTTCATTTATTCTAAATACTCTTGGTGACAAGATCAAGATGGAGTTGATTTCTTCCTTTTTATTGTTACTTATCCTTCATGCATGAATATTTGAAGTATTTGAGTATTTCCAACTTCCTGATGAGGATGTGATTAACTAATCCTTGTTAAGGATCTTTGGATGTTAGCTGATGTAGGGAAAAGAAGCTGGTACAAGAACAGGATGAAACCAATACATGAAAAAGGAAGCTAGAGCAATTTGCAAGCTTTACTACTTCCTACAACAAATCATATATGATATCTGAATGCTACATGTTGATAAAGGTACCTGAACATTACGAGGTATGTATAATATATTATTTCAGTTTAGTTGCAATGTTGGATGGAAATTCAAGCCTTGAGGTATGACAATAATATCACCTTCATAGATGAATTGATTCATGCATGCAAGTCACATGCATATGAAAGCAAGTTTGATTTCCAATACATGTGATATACTGGTGCATTTTATAAGTAACAACTAATATGATCTCTCTCATATTTGGCAAGAATCTGACTTGTCATGTGACCTTATTGGATATCATGACTTTGTCTAAGATAAAGCAAGACCAAAAACATTGACTTTTAGATATACAATAATTGGATACTATTGACAAGTATGGTAACTCTAATAGAAATAGATGGTTGTAAGATGGATACTCAAGATCCTCTTATTGTTGTTCTTGATAAGATTTTGGTAAGTTGTAATAGCTATGATGAATTAACAACATTTTTGACAATGTATCAAATGGATTCCCTTACTTGATGATGTTAGTACTTTGATGAAACATGCTTGTATAATGTGATAAATAAGTGATGTTATGATCCTTGAAATATGAAGATACACTTGTGAGTTGCACTAACTATATGATGCTAACCTTTGATGAATGCTTGATGACATGATTATATGTGATAATGAAGTAGCTGATGGTAACTTGTCATGATTATGATATATATATTTATAAGAATTGATATAATTTGACTCCTTGTTTTGAAATTTTTTTTGTTAGATAGGTAGATGTCGTGATTGATGATGAATGAAGAGGCTTCCCATTCAAAGGGAGAAACCATTGATCCTAGCCCTATTAAGAATGAAACAAGTCTTTTGGACATGAATTGATGAACACATGATGTTGATAAAGGTATGTGTTTGCTAATTGAATGTTTGAGCTAACATTTCTTTGATGACAGGACTAGTTCACCCAAGTAGTTTTCAAGATTCACTTCCCAATATCAGAGGAAGTGTATTGTCAGAATCATGACATGCTGGTTTGCATTGATGAATTATTATTGTTAGATTTGAAGGATACCATGATAAGCAATCAGTCAAATGGATACTTGTACGCACTCTAAGCTAGACATAGTTTGATCATATATAGATGGGACAAGGGGCATGTATATGGACTGGGATTATGCTATTGTATGAGACAAGCTTAGGTTTGTGGCTTGTTGTTTCCTTGTATGAGAGGGAGAAAATATGACTATGATTTTATTTTCTTTATGTTATATATTTTTCTCTGACATTTGATATCCTATGCAAACATGAAAACAAATAACTGCTAATCTAGTACCAAATATGAGCACTTTGATATGTTTTTTAATCTTCAGAAAGCAACATGGATTAATGGGCGTGGCCCTCCTGGGAAATGGTCTCAAATAATCGAGGACACTGAGCTATCTCTTCCCCCTTGTTTGAGATCCTAGGGTGGGGCAAAGAGTTGGTGGGATTCTAGGGATGAAAGACCTTTGACTGATAGGGTGTATAGATATTTGGGATCTCCTAGTCAGAGAATTCCCTAGTTAGCATCATGCACACTTCGTTGGATAACCTCCCCATCTAGCCAATGGGATGAGGGACTTAGGATAGTGTGTGATCCCTACCTCTTATAGTAGGTGGATCATGCCCAAGTTGGTAGATGTAGGTGTTCTACCATCTAAATCTCAAAGGTCGAGATGGGAAGATTAGGGAAAATAGGGTAGAGTGTGATCCTTACCTCCAATAAGTTGTTCTCACCTATTGTCAAGGACTTTAGGATAGAGTGTGATCCCTATGCATTGGGGTGGGTATGATCTTTCCATTACCTTTGGATAAAGTGTGGTAGCTGGATGCTCCCCTATGGAAGGTGAATTGGGGTGAGAGTGTCTCATAGGACCTTCACCATTGTTGCATACATTAGGTGAGAGTGTCCCATAGGACCTTCCTCGTTTTCATTGGAATCCAGATGGTAGCATTAACTCCCCGATGACGAGTTTCCTGGGTTGTCGCATTGGCTCTCCATTGGCATATATGTTGGGTTAAGATGGGATGTGTGATGTTGTTCCAGATTGAGCTTAATTTTCCAATATTATTGTAGGTTGAGTTGGGCTCCCCTACAATGTCACATTCATCTTCAAATTAGAAACTATTTATTAGAAAAATATGGGTAGAGATGAGTCGAGACAATATATGGCTTGATGACGATGACGATTTTGTTTTAAATGATTACATTTATTATTGGATATAGAAGTCATATGCTTCCCTATAATGTTGTTGTGGGTTGAGATGGAATCCCCTATGATAATTCTTCTTATTCTTCTATTAGATCAAGATTGTTTAGTTAGTGATCGAAGGTTGAGATGCGATGAATCTATTATTGTTATATTTATGGGATATGTCTTCGAGTCTGAAAGGGTTTGAGGATTGATCTCCCATACTTCTGATTGTGCATTGTTATTCTTTTATAAGATGAGATGTGAGGATGATGTAACTACATAGCTTCTTACATTATCCAAGATGAAATTGTTTTGAAAGGGTGCAAAGCAGAGATGGGATAAGACCTATGATGTTAATGGGAATTCCTCCCTAGCTAACATGGAGTGTTGAAATTTAGGAAACTTCTAGATGAATTTCCCTGAAGAGCCCAGAGCATAACCCTAAGTCTCCAAGAGCGAACCCTTGAGCACCAAAGATGCCCAAAAATTGAATTTAAAGGAAAATGCCATTTTAAATTATTTGGGGAAAAATATATTTATGATTATTTTTAATGAAATTCAAATTCTAACTATTTTTCTCTCCAAATTAAATCGTCAGCCTCACTCAAAATTAAAGGGAATTCATTCGGCACCTAAGTCACCGAATTATATAAATAAGCAACCATGAAAGGATATCTGAGATAATGTAAGTATGAATCATTTCTATGAGGTTTTGATTGGTTAAAAGGACAATGAATTAGTATCGCATGAATTGTTTTCACATGGGTCGTTTTGTTTACATATTCGGTGGCTCTTAGTTATGATAAATGGGATCTGACTCAACAAATATTTGAATCTCTTTTCATATTCTCTCAATGTTTCATTGGGTCATTGTTTAGTTTCCTTTAGCTTTTTTTCTACCAACTATTTTAAATCTCGGGCCTTGAAGAAAGTGAGAAAGTTGGTTTTGATTTCCTCCTTTGATTTTGGTTTTTTCTAAGTGAGATTCATGAACCATGTCAGTGCATGTTTCCTTATGTCTGCTGCAAATTGAGCCATATGTTTTTCCTCATCAATGATATCATTGGCAGACCAAAATTTCTCACAAATGAACCAATTTTTTTTCGGGTCTTCATCATCCTCATAGAGGGGTATGTGGTTTAATCCCATTTTACTTATTGGAGGTTTCAACATTCCATATGTTCAAATATTACTTGACTGATTATTGATGACAAGATCAACGATGGGTTGATTTCTCATGGGTGTGCTTCTTTCTTGCTTGTCAGCATTGTCTTCCAAGAATGACTCATCGATTTGGCATGATCTATCTATGTATTTGGTAAACCGACTTACTATACGACACTACTCTTCACCGACCAGATTTGTACTTTCAAATTCTTCAATAGATATTAATTGCAACAAGGGGGGTATGGTCATGATATTATTGAGTTGGAGAAGTACTTGTTCAATTTATTTATTCTCAACATTTGGTCTATTCTCATCAAGATTTATGACTTCTAGATTATTTATTTGTTCATCTTTGTTATGCCAAACAATGGGTATATATGAATAATTACGTGATGTTTGATGAAGGAATTCTCTAATGATGGGACTTGCTATTGATACAGTCGGAATTCATCATATTACAGTACCAAAGTCATCAATTTCTATTGCATCTACTTGCCTTCTAAGACTTATTTGTAGACCATTATTTCATGCCGGAGTGGGTTTTGCTACACCTTTGAACTCTTCTAAGGAGTCTTGTACATCTTCACTCACATGCTCATGATTTGCATATTTGTCCTTTGGTATTCCTCTATTACTTTTTCACGTCATTGATGTCTTTTTTCCTTTGATATTTATTTATTCTCAACATTTGGTTTATTCTCATCAAGATTTATGACTTCTAGATTATTTATTTGTTCATCTTTGTTATGCCAAACAATGGGTATATATGAATAATTACGTGATGTTTGATGAAGGAATTCTCTAGTGATGGGACTTGCTATTGATACAGTCGGAATTCATCATATTACAGGACCAAAGTCATCAATTTCCATTGCATCTACTTGCCTTCTAAGACTTATTTGTAGACCATTATTTCATGCCGGAGTGGGTTTTGCTACACCTTTGAACTCTTCTAAGGAGTCTTTTGCATCTTCACTCACATGCTCATGATTTGCATATTTGTCCTTTGGTATTCCTCTATTACTTTTTCATGTCGTTGATGACTTTTTTCCTTTGATATTTTCTAAATATTTTTTGGCTGCTTGTATTGTCAGTTATTCTTCTATTGGGTACTTTCTTGTTGTTGTTGTTGTTTTTTTTTCTTTTCTGGTAGTCGACCTTCTTCCTTCCTTCTTTATAACTTTTTAACTACTCCAAATTTACTCTTTGTTTTTTTCATGACTTGTTACCCCCCCTTGTCGATTCGACTTAGTGTCAGATACTGAAGGAGTGCATAAAAACCATATTTATTTTCTTAAAAGGTAATCTCAAGTTTTTTTCGTATCTTTGTACTAGCATCGAGGAAGTTTTTCTAGTCAATTTTCCTTTGTTGTCAGTGGGTATTTATTTGAGTCTGCAATGGAGGTCAGTATTTGATGATATGACCAACACCTTTATCGAGGAGGAACTTGTGCAAAAGGGTGGGAATCAAGAAAAATAAACTATCACACAAATCGTTAAAGAACATGGCTTTGATATGATCAATAGAGGTTCTTTCTTCTATTGCTCGTCCTTCACAAAAATTATCCAAAATCAACTCGACCCACTCATGCAGATTCGTTCCACCACTGTTTGAGAGCTTTAATAAAAGTAAAGAATCAAATTCAAATTGAGGTTTTTTCATGAGAAAATTGGTCGAGAAATTTCTTGATTTTTGTTGGGGTGCATTTGATAAACCATTCATGTGATTATGTGAAAAACATTTCTCTAGCTTTTGCTAATGACAATCTATTCCTTCACATATAGTTATTCAGGTATTTATTAATTTTTGTCTCCCACCAAAATTGTATCTCTTCCAATGTTAACATTTATGCTTGCATATTTTTTATGACTTAAGTCCAAAACTACTGAAAATGGAACCAATGTTGTAATCTAGGAAAAGTATACATGGTTACCAATAGTAAGTGTTATTTTTTGTAACATAGGATGTGTTCTAGCCACGAAATTTGGTGGAGAGGCTAGAATATATGTTTTCTCCAAAACCCAGAAATAGTTTTTGGAAATTCCACCTAGAGATGACTTAATTAAAATAATTAATCATTTTTTAAATGTCTCCTAAGTCTAAACTTAGGAAATCAGATTAATTAAATGGTATTAATTAAGTCATGGTGAGAATCTTCTAGAAAAAGACAAGGATTTAGTTCTAGTTAATCTTAGTCATCGAATAAGTTTTAATAATGGTCATTGATGTCTCAATGAGAGATTATAAGAAGAAAATCAATGGGGTTTAGAGAACACACATCAGATACCAACAATTCAATTTCACTGGCAGATCAAACTCTAGAGTAGTAGTGCTGAGTTGCTGGAGAGAGAGTTAGTGAGCTAGAAGTAGTGAGAGAGGGGCAGGGATAGTAAGGCCAGAGGAATATTTTCATGTTCTGGTGAGTGCATTGCTGAGAGGCAGTGCACTGCTTCAAAGGGGATTTTTTATTTTGCTAGGGAGAAGGAGTGATTCAGTGCCAGAATCCAAAGAGAGATTCTGGAGACTAGAAGGGTCCATCTTCCATACAATAATTGCTGAAATAGCAAGAGGGATGCAGTTCTGAGTTATGGGACGCAATACTGCATAGGTTGACACAAGGGATGCGTAGAGGCAATAAGGAGCAGCTCACCTTGAGCCAAGGTCAATGTCGGATCGCCTGTGGGAGTGAGATTTTTCTCACTATACTTATTGTCAATTATTTATCTGTATGGATTGTTAAATTTTAGCATCCATAGTTTTGTACTCGGATTTACTACTGCATAATATTAAAACCCTTAGCTACTGCACCGATTTTCTCGAGTTGGGTTTTCTAGGGACTTCAAAAATAATTGTGTATTTGTGTGTGTGTTCATCTATTCTTCCAACATTATTTTTCTTCCACAATATTTTATTTGTGAAGGATACAATGTATTAGTTTGATATTTATCGTAGAAAATAGTAAATAATTTGTTCAGTTCATTTTAACAAATAGTAGAAACTTAATCAGTTGCTACAGTAGGATTATGTATCTTGAAATGCTCACATGGTATCAGAGTGCAAATAGAAGTCAGACAGCTCAATAGTATAAGGGAAGAGGAATTTCAAAACTCTGCGTAGGCAACAATTCGAAACCATCAGAAGAAGCACAGTTCCTTTGGCCAGGAGGGTCGATTTTTGAGGAAAATTTTATTTCTCTGAGAGAGTTGACAAAGAATGAATTTTCCAAATCAAAGATTACCAGAGGCAGAGGGAGTAACATTATTTTCCTTGCAGAGCATATCTTCAGTTGGGATGCAATTATTTTGCAGCAGTTTGCTAGTGCAAAATAATGTCAGGAGGAAGGAAGAGCACACACTAAGGGAATTCTTTTCTCAGGGAACTTATAGTCCATAAGTTTGACTTTTCCCAGTAGAGCAACAATAGTTGTGAGCATATTTTCCCACTCCAGCAAGGAGTTCGTAGATCTAGTCAACAACTACACAGAGGAGAAGAGGAGGAATTCGACTTTTTGCAGAGATGGCATCAGCAGGGCCGAGAGACCAGGATCGGTTAGACGAAGCCTCTAATTATGTGATCTTGAAGGCAAGAATTATTTTCTTCTAGATGAATACAATCTCAAACCCTACATCAATAGCGTGGTAGTTGTACTTGCATATGCAAATCCAGTGAAGGCCTACAAGAAGGAGATGACAAAAGCAAAGAGGCTGATTCTTGATGGGGTTCGAGATCATGTGGTGTCTCACGTAGTTGGCAAAGATATTGCCCAACAGATGTGGGAGGCTCTTGCTATGATATAGAAGGGATCTTCTGAGCAATGGAAGATGTATCTTAAGGAGAAGTTGAGATGTACAAGGATGTAGAAAGGGGAGAAAATAGACCCCTTTCTCACTATGATTCAACATGTCCCAGACCAGCTATCTACAGTAGGGTGAGTGCCCCAATTTGTAAAATTGGTGCGGTTAGCTCTCAACAGCATTTTTGAAGACTAGTAGGTCTTCGTCTAGAGTATTATGGGCACAGACAAATTTCCATATTGGGATTAAATGTGGGATGATCTGCAGGGGTGAGATTTGGTGAAGAGCACCATTAGTGGCAACAACAACAACTATGGGACAAAGCAAGTGAAGGAAGAGGAAAATGTGGCCCTCACATCAAAGGGGCAGCAGAAGCAACGTAGGAGGAAGGACCTTTCCAAGTTCAAATGCTTCACATGTGGTGAGCTTGGCCACTACAACACCCAATGTCCTCTCAGGAAGAAGGACAAGGAGGAGAAGCAGGATCAACAGGTTTCTTCTGCGGAGATCGACAAGTTGTCCTCCATATTGGAGGAAGAGTTTTCCATGATCACTGATATACCTCCAAGACTGAGGTGGGGTGATTTAGTTTTGTAGCCCCAGAGAGCTACATGATGTGAAAATTTCTTGAGGAGGTCCATCTCATGAATAAATACCTTGCTACAGGAACCCATAGCATGCAATAGCTGGATATATCAATGGAAGATGGTGATGTTAGATGCCAGAGTGACAGATGCAATGGCTAGTAGCAGTCAGATATTGGGTAGCGCAGTGCAGAGTTAGCAGTAGTGCAGTTGGAACAGAGAAGAGTCTACAACAAAGCAAATGCTTCAATGACAGTGCAAAGTCTAGTAGAAGTCAGGACTCAAGTGACAAATGCATCATATTGATCACAGTTTATTCAGTTGTAGACCTTGCAATTGTGGCAACAACAAATGAAGAGGGTGTAGCAGTTTGACAAGGCCAATAGTAACACAAATGCAGTGTATATCAGAGTTGCACAATGGTTGGTGGGTAACAACACTCAAACATCAGTAGCATGATAGGAGGTGGTGCAGAGATAGTGTGTTGCTTCAATGTGTTGTAGCGCTAGAACACATTCCTTGCTAAGAGGGAGTGTTATTGTTTTTAGCATCAGATGTGTTCTAGCCACGAAATTTGGTGTAGAGGCTAGAATACATGTATTATCCAAAACCCAGAAATCATTTCTAGAAATTCCACCTAGAGACGACTTAATTAAAATAATTAATCATTTTTTAAATGTTTCCTTAGTCTAGCCTTAGGAAATTTGATTAATTAAAAGAAAAAGACATGGATCAAATTCTAATTAATATTATCAATCTCTTAAGTTTTAATCATGATTGTTGATGTCTCAACGAGATATTATAAGAAGAAACTTGATGGGGCTTAGAGAACACACATCAGACACCAGCAGTTCGATGTTACTGGCAGATCAAACTCCAAATTAGTAGCGTTGAGTTGCCAGAGAGAGAACTAATGATCTCAAAGAAGTGAGAGAGGGGCAGGGATAGTAAGGCTAGAGGAAGATTTTCCTATTCCTATGAGTGCATTGCAGAGAGGCAGTGAGTGCCACAGAGAGGTAGCATAGAGCCACATAGAGCAATGCAGTGCTTCAGAGGGGATTTCATATCCTATTGGGAAGAAGCATTGATTTAGTGCCAGAAGCTGGAGAGAGGTTCTAGAGGCCATAAGGGTTCATCTTCCAAACAACTGCTGATCAGATAGTGACAGGGAAGAAATCATGAGTTGTGGGACGTAGTACTGCATAGGCTGACACATGGACTGCACAGAGGCAATAGAGAGCAACTCATATTGAGCCAAGGTCAGTGTTGGATTGCATGTGGGAGTGAGATGTTTCTCACTAGACTTATTTTCATTCATTTCTCTATATGGATTACTAGATTTGAGAATCCATAGTTTTGTACTCAGATTTACTACTGCATATTTTTGAATCCCTTAGCTGCTACATCGATTTTCCAGAGTTGGGGTTTTTAGGGGACTTAGTCCAAAAATAATTGTGTATTTGTGCATGTGTGTGCATCTATTCTTTCAGTGTTATTTTTCTTTCACAGTATTTTATTTGTGAACGCTGAAACATATTAGTTTCGATATTTACCGTAGAACACAGTAAATAATTTGTTCAATTCATTTAACAAATAGAAGAAGCTTAATCAAGAGTTGCAATAGAATTTCTGATCTTAGAATTCTCACAGTAAGGACATCAAGAATTCACATAGAAAAGCACATAAGTAAAGAGAAAGAAAAGAAACATAGTGAAGAACTAGTGGAAACAAACTTTATATTATATCTCTTAAAAACCAATTAGAATTAATACATTCATGCATTCACGTATATTTATACCATGTCAAGTTAGTTAAAACAATTTAACAATCAACCATACTTAACTTAATCTGACTTAGTTATTGACTTAACAAGCTTGTCGATCGGCTTGCATTTGTTTGTTCTGATTCAACTGGGCTATTCGACTAACTCGACTAACCCCTCTAACATGTATACATCAATTTTGTTATGATACCAAGAAAGACCTGAAGGTTTTGTGAAGTTGACATGATGCCTAAAATGTTATTGTAATTGTTGTTGTAGTTTGTATTAAATCACTTGAGTCGTTATCTTTATAAAGAAGAGTCTAGAGCTTTTTCTGTCACTATTGGCACGCACAAATTGTTTTTGATAAATATTATACACTAAGAACTATGCAATGGATCAATCTATGTAGATTGTGGAGTAATGTTGTGAATGATTGGCAGGTCAAAACGTGGATCGAAGCATGAGGTGTTCTAAGGAAAGGAATCACGTCACATCAAAGGCCAATAAGTTGAAGTGAGGTTGGCATGTAATATCAAATAGAGATGCTACCTATAATATTTAATGGAAAGGATTCAAATCATGTGAGCGTCAAGTAATGGATTTTGACTCCTCATCTAAGCCAATTGAACAGAAGATCTCGTGATGCCTTGTGAGAGAAGAATCATTGTGGGTGTTTCAGCCGCCTTTTTTAATTCCAAAAAATACCATTTCATAGAATAACGCTAAAGTTATACGTAAATTTGCATTGACCTGCATCATTGTTGTGAATCCTGCATTATGAGATTGTTAAACTCGGATATAATTAAAAACCTCCATTGTTTGTTTTGCTCATTTGTAATGCATGTGTATTCAATTAGTTTTGCAACTGATAAATGAGATTGTGTATAAGAGAGTAGTGGCATTGAATAAGTGGCCAACATTGATTTCAAACGTACTAACCTTTCTTTATGTATGTGATTTACTGAAAATTCACATCTAAAGGTCACATCTAAAACCATTGCGTACGTTGTGCGGAATGCGAGATGCAGAGAAGACTTCTCGCAGTCTGCACAACTATATCAAACTATGGCTTGTTGTATGTCAAACTGACTGATCAACAAATCAACAATAGGAGAGATTTTCTTTATGTATGTGATTATTGAAAATTCATGAAAGGTCACATCTAAAACCATTGCGTACGTTGTGCGGAATGCGAGATGCAGACAAGACTTCTCGCATTCCGCACAACTATATCAAACTATGGCTTGTTGTATGTCAAACTGACTGATCAACAAATCAACAATAGGAGAGATTGACAGGTTGAGAAGATCGCATTTCGTGTGGTTTGTGGCCAAGACAATGATTGGTATTTGCTTCTACGCAGGACAATGTTCCATGTTCACGAAAGTTTCCAGCCCATTTAATTTCAGAGTTGTGGGAGAATGACACCTGCTCCCTAAAGTTTCCACAAGAGTTAATCTTGGAACTATTGTTAACATCCAATTGTGCTTTCTATGCTTCGTCACGCCCATGGAAAAATGTGTCACTGATTTGACCAAATATTGTCAGTGCAAACACAAAGGCTATTAGCCTGCAAATGTAAAATCGGTTGGCCATTTCAATATACGAATTTCCTGATTTTAAAAGCGCAAGAAACCTTGAGAACAAGTTCGTTGAAATTTCCATATGCAAGCAAGAACACATTCACTGAAAACAAGTTTTCAAAATGGTAAAAAACTCATACCCGCACGTTATAACCTGGAATCATAGCAAATGAAGAAATGTCTATCAATGTAAGAGAAATCGCCTCGTTTCTTCCTCTGATGAGCTTCTTCCGGACAATGAAACAAGGTGCTATAATTATGGTTCTTAGATTGTTAGGTGAAAGTTTCTTTTTCCTTTACATCTCCATATCTCCATACTATGTACAATGTATTAACTTGATGGAGATTTGTTGAGCAATCCACCCTCTCCCCTTGCGCTTACCTACTGAAAGTACGTGCAACCGTGTTAGTTCTGGAATCATTGGGCAAAAAAGTATCATAACAATGTCAATGTCATGTTAAAGCACTCACGGATGGAATGACCACTCACAAAATTATCTTTTTTTTTTTTTTTTTTTAATTTTAAAATGTATTGCAAGACACTGACAAATATTGAAAATAAAACTTCTTTTCTACCAGGGGAATTATGTCCCATTAGAGCTCGCTTGGCCAATTTAAAATTAGAAATAAAATTTCCAAAAAATTAAAAAAATATTTTTGAATTTATGAAAAAATAAGAATATTCAACATTTTCTCGAAATTTTGGTTAAAATTGCAAAAACTCCAAAAAATAATGAGAAGTCAATGCACTTTGACTACGAGGTGAATGTTATGTTCCCTGGAAAAGGAATGACTAATAATAGTGATAGTTTCTAAATTCAGGGTTATGTGATCCATAATGAATTAAGAAAAATCTTTTGGTGGAAATCACATAAGAGAAATTTTTGGCCGACGTGTTTCGAACCAACAAGTGTGGTTCATCATTTGGACCAGAGGAAGAGGCAGATAATCTCAAAGGCTTAAATAGAGAGCAATGTAGAGACCATAATTTCAAGTAACGACTATATTTCAACAATAATATTTAAATTATGATATTAAATTTCTTAAAAACAAATATTAATAAGTAATGATTATATTAAACAATTGGTTTTTGAAAAAAAATATTTAAATTAATTTATTAAAATCTCTCTCTCTATATATATATCAAGGTCAAACTCCAAACAAGGAGGGAGGTCAAAAATTATAAAAAGGAGTCAAAACCCTAATCGAGACAAGATCATTTAATAAATAAACAAAATATACACAAGTCAAAAGAAATATATATATATATATAAAGAAAAGATATCAATAAATAAAATAGAGCCAACAATAAGATATGGGTTTCACGCCCATTAAACAAATAACAAATATATTAAAAGGAGTAAAGAACGATTATGATGATAAAATAATTAAGAAAACATGAAGGATTAAGAATATAAATTCTAATGAAGAATAAATCAACAACAAATACTATAAAAGACATCAATACCTACATAGATAAATAAACAAATAAAATAAACCCCAAAAAGAAACCTAAAAAACTAGGAGAACGAGGACCCAACTTGTGCCGATAATCCAACCATCACCTCTATTCAAATTATTGGGTTTTTGTTTCGATTTCTAGGGCCTCCCTCAATTTACGATGATAGAAATGACTAACCATATCAACGACTTGGGCCTCCTCAAGCCATTTCCATCATCATAAATTGAGGGAGGCCCTAAAAATCGAAAAAAGACCCAATAATTTGAATGGAGATGATGGTTGGATTATCGGTAGAAGTTGGGTCTATGTTCCTTTCTCCTAGTTTTTTAGGTTTCTTTTGGGGTTTCTTTTGTTTGTTTATTTATCTATGTAGGTATTGATGTCCTTTTTATATTATTTGTTGTTGATTTATTCTTCATTAGAGTTTATATATATATATATTATTTTTATTTATTTATTTATTCTTTTCGCTAAGGCAAGAATCAAACCTTCTATTCATATGTAGTTTAAAGATTGGTTACATAAAATACAGCACCCCTAAGGCACAGAATGTCAAAGAGCTAACATGCACCTTATGCTTAGGGAACCGAGCCAATTGCTCGATAATCGGGCAAAGGGCCTACATAACTGCGCAAACAACTAAGTCATAGAGCAGACCCATTGGTGAAATAAAAACCTTGGTGAAAAAATTTCAGATCTGCAGGGTAGATAACCAACGAGCAAATGTCTCGCCCGATAATTGTTCAAGAGAGATATTCTGGGCCCACCAACAAGCACAAAAAATCTCAGCCATAGATCTTCTACCATAAGATCCAATGACTGTGAAGAATATTGGGCTGGAAAGATAAGCGAGGAATACCCGCCCGATGAGGGCGGTATTCTCTTTCTTCCTTGAGCCACGTGTTACTCTGTTTGTGGCATTGGAAGCTTTTTTGAAAAGCCACTTGTGGTAATGCGGACGCTCGATAACCACAGGAACTACAGCAAAACCATCACGGTCCCACCAACAAGCACGGCAAACCTCAACCATAGATCTGCTGCCACAAGATCCAATGGCTATGAAGGATATCGGGCTGAAAAAAAGAGCGAGGAATACCCGCCCGATGTAGGCGGTATTCTCTCTCTTCCTCAAGCCACGTGTCGCACTGTTAGTGGCATCAGAAGCTTTTCTGAAAAACCACTTATGGTAATGTGGACGCCCGATAATCATGGTAATAGTGGCAAAACCACCTTGTACTGCAGTCCAAGTTTCAGAGCCACCATCTGTTTTTGCCGCTCTTTCTCCTCTGCCTTCTATTCATCTGTGATACCCAAATGTACCGACTCTGGGGCCACCTGTTTGTTAAACCCTTAACATCCATCATCTTCGTATTCAACTGACTGTTTCCCCTTCATGTATTGATAATGATCCCTGTCTGCGTGAGCCACAGTGCTGCAGTCCTCTTGTAGTTGTCCAGCATGAACCAACTCCCATGAGCAACACTTGTTTACTGTTGTACTTATCACCCCTTCATTAGCTAGCCAGTCTGCCACTCTGTTGGCATCTCTGCGCACGTGAATAAAGCTTAGAGTTCTGAGAGTTCTGATGTGAGCTTGAATTCGGTGATAGACTTGCAAACGTCTCCAGTGGTTAGAAACTTTGTCTGGTGCTGTGCCCATACCTATTCTTTTGATTGAATTAATAGTTAATTCCGAGTTTGCTTCTATGATTGTGTTATGAAAATTAAAGTCCATCAGGATTTCTAAGCCTTGCTCAATGGCCATGAGTTTTTCCATATTGTTGGTTGCCCTCCTCAAATGACTGTGAAATATGAATTCTATATTGCCCTCTTCATCTCTTATGATGCCTCCGTAACCGGCATCCCCAGGGTTTCCTTTTGAGGCTCCATCTATGTTGAGTTTCAAGAAGCCAAGGGGAGGGGGTTGCCAGAAAGTCTTTCCTTCTGAATTGTGCCTTGCTTTCTTTCTTGTGCCTGGAGGGATATAAGACTGAAGTCCTAACTAATCGAGAATGTGAGCGTCCCCTTGACTAGGGGGTTTCTTAGGAGGTTGCTTCGGAAAGGCAGTAACTGTTTCTTTCAGCTGTTTTAGGATCTGAGCCATGATGCTTTGAGTTGAACCCGATTTGGCTTTGAAGATCCTATTGTTATGTTCTTTCCAAACATCCCAGATCAAAAATCATGGAATCAGAGTCCAGGCTAAATTGACTATCTCATTATCCGAGAAGTCCTTCCTCTAATTCTTTAAAGTTACAGTAATATCATTTTCATTCCTGACAGTTTGGTTGAAGATAGAGGCCACCCAATTCCATATGGTGGAGGTGAAAGAGCATAGGTTGAGAAGGTGATCCATGGTTTCCTCCTACAGACCAGATAACTGGCATCTTGATGGACCGATAAGACCTCTTTTCCTGAGATTTTCCAAAGTCAAAATATTTTTATGCTGAACTAGCCACATGAACAGTTTGATCTTCATCTAGTGTGGGTTTCTCCAAAGGTATTTCCAAGTCTTGTCAGGGTTTGGATGGTTAAGTCCAGTGACAATTCTTTTGGCTTCTTTGAGGTTAAAGATGCCCTCATTGTTTCTCCCCCATCTTAGTAGATCATTCGAGGTAGAAGTCAAAATTTGCCTCTTTTCGAGAATCGCATCAAGAACTTTATCTTGGGCTTTCAAAGGGGTCTCTTGACTGTAATATGGAACCTTCTAGATTCTCCATTTCCCTGTGTCTCTTGACTGATCCCAAAAATCACTTACCCTTTTTAACCCTTTGTTAATGGTGTCATTTTTGATGCTGTCTAGACCTTCTCTGCAGAGGTTTTGTTCCTGTTGCCAGTTGCCCTCCCAGAACTAGGATAGATTCCCATTTCTGATATCGCAGAAACTATGTTTCTGAACTAAGACCCTGTTCTCCCAAGCATTGTTCCAAATGTGGGAACCCCTGATTTGTCCTTTCATCCGAATGTGGTCCTTTTCCTGTCAATCCATTGCATATTTTTGTTTCCAAAGCTTAGCCCATGGGTTTCTCGTTTCCTTGAGCTATCTCCACCAAAGTTTTTCCCCCAAAACTTTGCTTAGGGTGTTCGGGTCGTGGAGACCTAAACCCCCATGGGTTTTAGGTTTACAGAGCTTGTCCCACGTTACTAGGGCCCATTTATTTTTCTCTTCCCCTTTACCCCATAGAAAGTTTCTTTGAATATTCCTGATTTGCTGTAAAACTCCTTTTGGGATAAGAAGGGCTGAAAACATGAAGATTAGGATGGTTTGTAGTACAACCTATGTAAGAATTAGCCTCCCTACTAAGTTCAAAGATCTGCTAGTCCAGTTGTTGACCTTGTCCTTCAGTTTATTTGTAACTGACTCCCAAACTTCCTTACTCAGAGGTTTATCAGTGAGAGGCATTCCCAGATATTTGGAGGGAAGATGGTCTCTTTGAAAGCCAAGCATTCTGGAGAGATTTATTTGAATAGAAATATCCGTATTGAAAAATAAGACTTTTGATTTTGTGAGGCTTACCTCCGTGCTGATGGCCATTGTGAAATCTTGTAGCATTTGTTTGAAGGCTTTGGCTTCCTTGACTGTGGGAATACCCTGCAACATTGTGTCATCCAAAAATTGTTGATGAGTCAATGTGTCCCCCATTCTAAGTAAGTTTTAGTCCCTTAATTTTTCCTTCCTCCCTAACTGAAATGATTGCTTTGCCCAATCTTTCCATCATGAGAATGAAGAGGAATGGGGAGAGAGGATCTCCTTTCTTGAGTCCCCTTAATGGCTTGAAGGTTCTAGATGGAGAGCCATTAAGAAGGATTGAGAAACTAGCTGTGGTGACCTGGGCCATTACCCACTTAATCCAGTTGTAGTCAAAGCCATAAGCTTTTAGAACTTCTCTGATGTAGGACCAACTTAGCTTATCATAAGCTTTTGCTATGTCCAGCTGTATTATCATGCCTGCTTGCTTATTGGTCTTAAGGGAATGAACCACTTCGTGAGCTTGGATAATGTTGTTGAGAATTTGTCTACCTTCCACATATCCAATTTGCTCCTCTGACACGAGCATTGGAAGTAGAGGTTTGAGTTTGTCAGCAATAACTTTTGGAAATGATTGCATAAAGTTATGGGTTTGAATCTGTCTGGTGTCATGGCTTTTTCCTGTTTATGGATTAATGCTATGAAGGATTCATTAAGCGCTCTAAGAACTGTTCTTGATCTTCTCGAGTCCTCCACCACATCAAGAATGTCATGTTTGATTATTTCCCAACGTGTTTTGAGGAAGTTTATATTCAAACCATCTGGGCCTGGAGCTTTCCCGTTGTGCATTTCTTTGATTACTTCATTGACCTCTTCTTCCGTCACTGGCCTGTTGAGATTATAATTATCTTCCTTGGTTACCAGTTTTGGAATATGCTTAGTGAAGCTTTTAATGAATTGAGATCTGTCTGTAATGGTCTCCTTTGCTATGTTTTGGAAATGTTGTACCAGAACAGATTCCATTTGCTTGTGAGTATTTAACTCTTTCCCTTGAGGATCTATGAGTTTTGTGATCCTATTATGGGCCCTGTGTTTCATGATAGACTTGTGAAAGAACCTGATATTTCTCTCCCCTTCTTTAATCCATTATACTCTTGATTTCTGTCTCTAGAATATTTCCTCATGTTGACATCTATTGTCCCATTCATGTTGAAGAGAGTCCACTTGCATTTTCCTTTCCTCCGCGAATCCTTCTGTGATAGGCATTTGATTGGTTTCTTGTACTTTTTTTTCCACTTCTCTTTTGGCTTCAAAAATATTTCCAAACTCATTTTTGTTCCATTCTTTGAACCTTAGCTTGATGAGTTTGAGTCTCTGATGCAAGACGAACATTTTTGTGCCTTGGGTGGGTATGTCTTCCGCCCACCATTTTCCAATATTAGTGATAAAGTCAGGGTGAGTGAGCCAGGCATTTTCGAACCTGAAAGGTCTATTTCTCAGGGTTACAATAAATGAAGCTTCCAACTGGATAGGCCAGTGGTCTGAGCCTCCGAAAGGAAGGATAAAAGCTGTCATAGTGTGACTGGAGAGAAGGAGATCCTCCGAGATTATGAATCTGTCTAATAACAAGGCAACTTGGAAAGTTCCTCTTCTTTTGTTATTGCAAGTGAAGGTGCCTTTCATTGTGTCCATATTCACCAGTCTCATGTTTTTTAAGAAGTTCTGGAAGGCGATTGAGTCTCGTCCAAGCATTTTGATCCCTCCTTTTTTCTCTATGAGAGATCTGATCATGTTAAAATCCCCTCCCATAATCTAGGGGGTGACTGAGTGTCTCTCTCTCAGCTCCTCCAGAGAGGTGAGGAGCCTGAGTTTGTCTTCTAGAAGTTGAGGACCATAGACATTTGTGATCAAGTAACAATCCTTGTCCCCTAAAGGTTGAATAACCATTGAAAGGTGGTTTCTGGATGCCTCAACATCCAAGATCTCAAATTTCTAAGGATTCCAAAGGGCGAGAATTCCCCCCGCTGTGTTATTCACTTTGACTTCTAGGTACTCATATTTGTTAAGCCATTTGCTATGTATTTCTCTAATCTTCTCTACTGAGCATTTCGTTTCCTGTATAAACACCATGTCCAATTTTTCTTGTTTTATTCTGTTCCTGAGATTTCTTTGTTTTCTTTTACTTCCTAGTCCCCTAATGTTCCAGGTTGTAAGCTTCATAATGATGTGTTTGTGAAAGAGTAACTTGTGAGATATTTCATCTTTCCTGAATTAATCATGAGTTTCCCACGCTTTGACAGGAGATCATTCTGTCTCCTTCTTCCTCTTTTCTTGCCTGGGTTTTTTGTGGAGTGTCCTGATGCAATCTCCATTGGTTTAACCCTTTGTTCTCCTGGCTGTCGTAGTTCCTTTTGACTCTTGCAACCTTTGTTTGAGACCTTCGGAGAAATAGCGATTGTACTCTATTAAACTTTTCTTGAGGTAGAGAGTCAATCCATTTGTTGGTTCCCTGCTCTAGAAAATTTTCTAGCTCAAGGTTCTCCCTTTCAAGAATTTCATGTAGGTATTGGTCCTCCGTACCTCCTTCACTTGGGGTCATCTCCTGGTCCATGCCAAGTCCCATAGTGCTTGGTTGGTCCTCCTTTAGTTCTTTGGATAACTGTATTATTTCCATGCTATCCTCTTTTTCTTTCTTTGTATGAATGTCCTCTGGTTCCTTATTTTGTCCATTTCCCCCCCCTCTTCTTCTAAAATCTTGAAACTATTGTGACTTGGTAGCTTGTTCTCACTAGGATTCTTTTGGTGCTTTTTGTCCCCTCCTTTCCCTCTGCTTCCCACTTTGGTGAAACCTTCAGGGTCTTTTCTGTGTTGGATTTCAGGTTGTCCTCTCTTTTGTTGAGTGGGCAGTCTCTGAAAAGGTGTCCATATTCATGACATTTATGGTATCTGTTGACCACCTGTACCCATTCCTCATCATATACTTCTAGGATGACTTCATCCGTGAGTGCTCCTGATAAGTCCCTTTCTACACATATGCGAGCAAAGGAGGTATATTTACCTCACAGAGTCGCCTCTGATATCTTTATAAAATGCCCTAATTTATTACCTATAGATTTTAAGGATTCCGACAACCAGTAATCTAAAGGTAAGGAGTATAATTGAATCCATACCGGGACCGATGTGAACGTTTCTCGCTCCAGAACAAAGTTCTTATCCATGGTCGCATATAGAGGCCTGCAACATCATAGAAGTAGGGTCCTCCTTCTAAAACTCTGTCTTTATCCTCCAGGTTAGTGAAAAACACTGTAAAAAAACCCTTGGACCCAAAATGTATATTTATTTCTCCTTTTGGTTTCCAGATGTTTCTTGTCCATGTGTACAACGCTTTCTCCGTGGGCCAAATACCCATAAACTTGCATATGACCGCATAAGTTTCCATGTGATCTTTGTGCACATGTAGTGCAGGATCATTTAAGACCACCCGGGGTTTGATATTAGACTTGGGCTTGTAGGGTCCCGTTGTAGATCCACTCTCCATTCTCTGACTACTATCTCCAGATTTTGTTTCCCTCCTAGCCTCCTTGTGGGTCCCTTCCTTTTCATGGGATTTGCTGCTTTTCGGCTTTTGGGTACCAGTTGTCTTTGTTTCAGCCTCCATTGGATTCCGGAGATTGTTCAGACTCATCTCTCTGCCTTTATTTGAAACCACGTTATTTTAGGAGAGAGTGGAGCTCCCTCCTCCTTGCCGCTCCATAGTTACCAACTCGCTTCTGTCATCCTCTGTTGAAAACCCTTGTCGCTCCCCCCACATTAGAGTTTATATTCTTGATCCTTCGTGTTTTCTTAATTATTTTATCATCCTATTCGTTCTTTACTCCTTTTAATATTTTTGCTATTTGTTTAATGGGCCTAAGACCCGTATTTTATTGTTGACTCTATTTTATTTATTGATTACTTTTCTTTGAATATGAATATACATATATATATATATACTACATATATATATATATATATATATATATATATATAATATTATTATATATATAGTCATTTCCATCATCGTAATTGAGGGAGGCCCTAGAAATCGAAAAAAGACCTAATAATTTGAATAGAGACGATGGTTGGATTATCAATAGAAGTTAGGTGCCTATCCTGTCATCACGGTTTTTTAGGTTTCTTTTTGGGGTTTATTTTATTTTCTTATTTATCTATGAAGGTATTGGTGTCATTTTTATAGTATTTGTTATTGGTTTATTCTTCAATATAGTTTATATTCTTGATCCTTCGTGTTTTCTTAATTATTTTATCACCATATTCGTTCTTTTCTCCTTGTAGTAGTTTTGTTATTTGTTTAATGGGCCTCATATTTTATTGTTGACTCTGTTTTATTTATTGATTACTTTTTTTTTTAAATATATATAAAATATATATATATATTAATATATATATTTTTGACTGTGTTATTGTTTTATTTTATTTTTCATAATTATTTATTTAGTTATTTATATTAATTATTTTTTATTTAGTTACCTCCGCAGGCAGGAGCCTGGTTAAACATTCAATTTACAAATTCAATTTGCTTTGATTGATTATTTGTAAGATGATTGTTGAAATCTTACTATAACTTTTAGTATTTCCATTTTATTAATAACTTTTTTTGTTTTTTATTGTTTCCTCTTTTATTTATTTTTGATTTTTCTTTTATCTATTATTTATATTTTGAAGGAATTATAAATTTTGAAAATTTTTCAGTTAGGGTACTATTATTATATTAAAAATAATTTAATAAATTATTATAGAACAATTATATATTAATAAAAAAAAACACACACACACACACACATATAGAAATATGATCTTAATATAAAACTATTAGTTATATATTTCTTAATTTTGGTGATGACATTCAACAAGATAATATTTTATTAGCTATTTTATTTTTGCGATGGAAAATTTGTCTTTGTTATTTTTTGTTTATTTAAATTATATTTAAGCTATTTGGCAGGTACTAACTACTATGTAGTCCTTGTTAAAATGATCTTGTCTCGATTAGGGTCTTGACTCATTTTTATAAAATTTTGGCCTCCCTCATTGTTTGGAGTTTGACCCTTTTTTTTGGTCA